>CACVBM020000254.1:0-15012 GCA_902728155.2 Microthlaspi erraticum | reverse complement strand
TCTTTTGGAGCTTCACGAAAAGTGGTTGGTGGCAGCATACGGCCTCACGGTCTTCCAGCTACGCATTTTGGAAGTTTCAGATAGAAATACAGAAAAAAATTAACAAAAAAAGGGGTGCAACACGAGGACTTCCCGGGAGGTCACCCATCCTAGTACTACTCTCGCCCAAGCACGCTTACTGCGGAGTTCTGATGGGATCCGGTGCATTACTGCTGGTATGATCGCACAGTTTGTTTATGACGCGCAAACGCATATATGCCTTTCCGAGAGGATCTTGAACGTTTATTCGGCGGCGTAGGCCCCACTTGATGCTTAGGCCCGATCCGGAGTCCTAAGTGACCCTTATGTGAGAGGGAGGATGGATGCATCCAAAAAACACTATGCATAGCACTTTCGATTCATTGATTTTGTGTCCGCACCAGAAAACGGCCCGGAAAAGCGTCCAAACGCCATTTTTTGGGGTCCAAACGATATTTTACGCCTAGAGCTCTTTTGGAGCTTCACGAAAAGTGGTTGGTGGCAGCATACGGCCTCACGGTCTTCCAGCTACGCATTTTGGAAGTTTCAGATAGAAATACAGAAAAAAATTAACAAAAAAAGGGGTGCAACACGAGGACTTCCCGGGAGGTCACCCATCCTAGTACTACTCTCGCCCAAGCACGCTTAACTGCGGAGTTCTGATGGGATCCGGTGCATTAGTGCTGGTATGATCGCACCAGTTTGTTTATGACGCGCATAGCATATATGCCTTTCCGAGAGGATCTTGAACGTTTATTCGGCGGCGTAGGCCCCACTTGATGCTTAGGCCCGATCCGGAGTCCTAAGTGACCCTTATGTGAGAGGGAGGATGGATGCATCCAAAAAACACTATGCATAGCACTTTCGATTCATTGATTTTGTGTCCGCACCAGAAAACGGCCCGGAAAAGCGTCCAAACGCCATTTTTTGGGGTCCAAACGATATTTTACGCCTAGAGCTCTTTTGGAGCTTCACGAAAAGTGGTTGGTGGCAGCATACGGCCTCACGGTCTTCCAGCTACGCATTTTGGAAGTTTCAGATAGAAATACAGAAAAAAATTAACAAAAAAAGGGGTGCAACACGAGGACTTCCCGGGAGGTCACCCATCCTAGTACTACTCTCGCCCAAGCACGCTTAACTGCGGAGTTCTGATGGGATCCGGTGCATTAGTGCTGGTATGATCGCACCCGTTTGTTTATGACGCGCAAACGCATATATGCCTTTCCGAGAGGATCTTGAACGTTTATTCGGCGGCGTAGGCCCCACTTGATGCTTAGGCCCGATCCGGAGTCCTAAGTGACCCTTATGTGAGAGGGAGGATGGATGCATCCAAAAAACACTATGCATAGCACTTTCGATTCATTGATTTGTGTCCGCACCAGAAAACGGCCCGGAAAAGCGTCCAAACGCCATTTTTTGGGGTCCAAACGATATTTTACGCCTAGAGCTCTTTTGGAGCTTCACGAAAAGTGGTTGGTGGCAGCATACGGCCTCACGGTCTTCCAGCTACGCATTTTGGAAGTTTCAGATAGAAATACAGAAAAAAATTAACAAAAAAAGGGGTGCAACACGAGGACTTCCCGGGAGGTCACCCATCCTAGTACTACTCTCGCCCAAGCTTACTGCGGAGTTCTGATGGGATCCGGTGCATTAGTGCTGGTATGATCGCACCCATTTGTTTATGACGCGCAAACGCATATATGCCTTTCCGAGAGGATCTTGAACGTTTATTCGGCGGCGTAGGCCCCACTTGATGCTTAGGCCCGATCCGGAGTCCTAAGTGACCCTTATGTGAGAGGGAGGATGGATGCATCCAAAAAACACTATGCATAGCACTTTCGATTCATTGATTTGTGTCCGCACCAGAAAACGGCCCGGAAAAGCGTCCAAACGCCATTTTTTGGGGTCCAAACGATATTTTACGCCTAGAGCTCTTTTGGAGCTTCACGAAAAGTGGTTGGTGGCAGCATACGGCCTCACGGTCTTCCAGCTACGCATTTTGGAAGTTTCAGATAGAAATACAGAAAAAAATTAACAAAAAAAGGGGTGCAACACGAGGACTTCCCGGGAGGTCACCCATCCTAGTACTACTCTCGCCCAAGCACGCTTAACTGCGGAGTTCTGATGGGATCCGGTGCATTAGTGCTGGTATGATCGCACCCGTTTGTTTATGACGCGCAAACGCATATATGCCTTTCCGAGAGGATCTTGAACGTTTATTCGGCGGCGTAGGCCCCACTTGATGCTTAGGCCCGATCCGGAGTCCTAAGTGACCCTTATGTGAGAGGGAGGATGGATGCATCCAAAAAACACTATGCATAGCACTTTCGATTCATTGATTTTGTGTCCGCACCAGAAAACGGCCCGGAAAAGCGTCCAAACGCCATTTTTTGGGGTCCAAACGATATTTTACGCCTAGAGCTCTTTTGGAGCTTCACGAAAAGTGGTTGGTGGCAGCATACGGCCTCACGGTCTTCCAGCTACGCATTTTGGAAGTTTCAGATAGAAATACAGAAAAAAATTAACAAAAAAAGGGGTGCAACACGAGGACTTCCCGGGAGGTCACCCATCCTAGTACTACTCTCGCCCAAGCACGCTTAACTGCGGAGTTCTGATGGGATCCGGTGCATTAGTGCTGGTATGATCGCACCCGTTTGTTTATGACGCGCAAACGCATATATGCCTTTCCGAGAGGATCTTGAACGTTTATTCGGCGGCGTAGGCCCCACTTGATGCTTAGGCCCGATCCGGAGTCCTAAGTGACCCTTATGTGAGAGGGAGGATGGATGCATCCAAAAAACACTATGCATAGCACTTTCGATTCATTGATTTTGTGTCCGCACCAGAAAACGGCCCGGAAAAGCGTCCAAACGCCATTTTTTGGGGTCCAAACGATATTTTACGCCTAGAGCTCTTTTGGAGCTTCACGAAAAGTGGTTGGTGGCAGCATACGGCCTCACGGTCTTCCAGCTACGCATTTTGGAAGTTTCAGATAGAAATACAGAAAAAAATTAACAAAAAAAGGGGTGCAACACGAGGACTTCCCGGGAGGTCACCCATCCTAGTACTACTCTCGCCCAAGCACGCTTAACTGCGGAGTTCTGATGGGATCCGGTGCATTAGTGCTGGTATGATCGCACCCATTTGTTTATGACGCGCAAACGCATATATGCCTTTCCGAGAGGATCTTGAACGTTTATTCGGCGGCGTAGGCCCCACTTGATGCTTAGGCCCGATCCGGAGTCCTAAGTGACCCTTATGTGAGAGGGAGGATGGATGCATCCAAAAAACACTATGCATAGCACTTTCGATTCATTGATTTTGTGTCCGCACCAGAAAACGGCCCGGAAAAGCGTCCAAACGCCATTTTTTGGGGTCCAAACGATATTTTACGCCTAGAGCTCTTTTGGAGCTTCACGAAAAGTGGTTGGTGGCAGCATACGGCCTCACGGTCTTCCAGCTACGCATTTTGGAAGTTTCAGATAGAAATACAGAAAAAAATTAACAAAAAAAGGGGTGCAACACGAGGACTTCCCGGGAGGTCACCCATCCTAGTACTACTCTCGCCCAAGCACGCTTAACTGCGGAGTTCTGATGGGATCCGGTGCATTAGTGCTGGTATGATCGCACCCGTTTGTTTATGACGCGCAAACGCATATATGCCTTTCCGAGAGGATCTTGAACGTTTATTCGGCGGCGTAGGCCCCACTTGATGCTTAGGCCCGATCCGGAGTCCTAAGTGACCCTTATGTGAGAGGGAGGATGGATGCATCCAAAAAACACTATGCATAGCACTTTCGATTCATTGATTTTGTGTCCGCACCAGAAAACGGCCCGGAAAAGCGTCCAAACGCCATTTTTTGGGGTCCAAACGATATTTTACGCCTAGAGCTCTTTTGGAGCTTCACGAAAAGTGGTTGGTGGCAGCATACGGCCTCACGGTCTTCCAGCTACGCATTTTGGAAGTTTCAGATAGAAATACAGAAAAAAATTAACAAAAAAAGGGGTGCAACACGAGGACTTCCCGGGAGGTCACCCATCCTAGTACTACTCTCGCCCAAGCACGCTTACTGCGGAGTTCTGATGGGATCCGGTGCATTAGTGCTGGTATGATCGCACCCGTTTGTTTATGACGCGCAAACGCATATATGCCTTTCCGAGAGGATCTTGAACGTTTATTCGGCGGCGTAGGCCCCACTTGATGCTTAGGCCCGATCCGGAGTCCTAAGTGACCCTTATGTGAGAGGGAGGATGGATGCATCCAAAAAACACTATGCATAGCACTTTCGATTCATTGATTTTGTGTCCGCACCAGAAAACGGCCCGGAAAAGCGTCCAAACGCCATTTTTTGGGGTCCAAACGATATTTTACGCCTAGAGCTCTTTTGGAGCTTCACGAAAAGTGGTTGGTGGCAGCATACGGCCTCACGGTCTTCCAGCTACGCATTTTGGAAGTTTCAGATAGAAATACAGAAAAAAATTAACAAAAAAAGGGGTGCAACACGAGGACTTCCCGGGAGGTCACCCATCCTAGTACTACTCTCGCCCAAGCACGCTTAACTGCGGAGTTCTGATGGGATCCGGTGCATTAGTGCTGGTATGATCGCACCCGTTTGTTTATGACGCGCAAACGCATATATGCCTTTCCGAGAGGATCTTGAACGTTTATTCGGCGGCGTAGGCCCCACTTGATGCTTAGGCCCGATCCGGAGTCCTAAGTGACCCTTATGTGAGAGGGAGGATGGATGCATCCAAAAAACACTATGCATAGCACTTTCGATTCATTGATTTTGTGTCCGCACCAGAAAACGGCCCGGAAAAGCGTCCAAACGCCATTTTTTGGGGTCCAAACGATATTTTACGCCTAGAGCTCTTTTGGAGCTTCACGAAAAGTGGTTGGTGGCAGCATACGGCCTCACGGTCTTCCAGCTACGCATTTTGGAAGTTTCAGATAGAAATACAGAAAAAAATTAACAAAAAAAGGGGTGCAACACGAGGACTTCCCGGGAGGTCACCCATCCTAGTACTACTCTCGCCCAAGCACGCTTACTGCGGAGTTCTGATGGGATCCGGTGCATTAGTGCTGGTATGATCGCACCCATTTGTTTATGACGCGCAAACGCATATATGCCTTTCCGAGAGGATCTTGAACGTTTATTCGGCGGCGTAGGCCCCACTTGATGCTTAGGCCCGATCCGGAGTCCTAAGTGACCCTTATGTGAGAGGGAGGATGGATGCATCCAAAAAACACTATGCATAGCACTTTCGATTCATTGATTTGTGTCCGCACCAGAAAACGGCCCGGAAAAGCGTCCAAACGCCATTTTTTGGGGTCCAAACGATATTTTACGCCTAGAGCTCTTTTGGAGCTTCACGAAAAGTGGTTGGTGGCAGCATACGGCCTCACGGTCTTCCAGCTACGCATTTTGGAAGTTTCAGATAGAAATACAGAAAAAAATTAACAAAAAAAGGGGTGCAACACGAGGACTTCCCGGGAGGTCACCCATCCTAGTACTACTCTCGCCCAAGCACGCTTAACTGCGGAGTTCTGATGGGATCCGGTGCATTAGTGCTGGTATGATCGCACCCGTTTGTTTATGACGCGCAAACGCATATATGCCTTTCCGAGAGGATCTTGAACGTTTATTCGGCGGCGTAGGCCCCACTTGATGCTTAGGCCCGATCCGGAGTCCTAAGTGACCCTTATGTGAGAGGGAGGATGGATGCATCCAAAAAACACTATGCATAGCACTTTCGATTCATTGATTTTGTGTCCGCACCAGAAAACGGCCCGGAAAAGCGTCCAAACGCCATTTTTTGGGGTCCAAACGATATTTTACGCCTAGAGCTCTTTTGGAGCTTCACGAAAAGTGGTTGGTGGCAGCATACGGCCTCACGGTCTTCCAGCTACGCATTTTGGAAGTTTCAGATAGAAATACAGAAAAAAATTAACAAAAAAAGGGGTGCAACACGAGGACTTCCCGGGAGGTCACCCATCCTAGTACTACTCTCGCCCAAGCACGCTTACTGCGGAGTTCTGATGGGATCCGGTGCATTAGTGCTGGTATGATCGCACCCGTTTGTTTATGACGCGCAAACGCATATATGCCTTTCCGAGAGGATCTTGAACGTTTATTCGGCGGCGTAGGCCCCACTTGATGCTTAGGCCCGATCCGGAGTCCTAAGTGACCCTTATGTGAGAGGGAGGATGGATGCATCCAAAAAACACTATGCATAGCACTTTCGATTCATTGATTTGTGTCCGCACCAGAAAACGGCCCGGAAAAGCGTCCAAACGCCATTTTTTGGGGTCCAAACGATATTTTACGCCTAGAGCTCTTTTGGAGCTTCACGAAAAGTGGTTGGTGGCAGCATACGGCCTCACGGTCTTCCAGCTACGCATTTTGGAAGTTTCAGATAGAAATACAGAAAAAAATTAACAAAAAAAGGGGTGCAACACGAGGACTTCCCGGGAGGTCACCCATCCTAGTACTACTCTCGCCCAAGCACGCTTAACTGCGGAGTTCTGATGGGATCCGGTGCATTAGTGCTGGTATGATCGCACCCGTTTGTTTATGACGCGCAAACGCATATATGCCTTTCCGAGAGGATCTTGAACGTTTATTCGGCGGCGTAGGCCCCACTTGATGCTTAGGCCCGATCCGGAGTCCTAAGTGACCCTTATGTGAGAGGGAGGATGGATGCATCCAAAAAACACTATGCATAGCACTTTCGATTCATTGATTTTGTGTCCGCACCAGAAAACGGCCCGGAAAAGCGTCCAAACGCCATTTTTTGGGGTCCAAACGATATTTTACGCCTAGAGCTCTTTTGGAGCTTCACGAAAAGTGGTTGGTGGCAGCATACGGCCTCACGGTCTTCCAGCTACGCATTTTGGAAGTTTCAGATAGAAATACAGAAAAAAATTAACAAAAAAAGGGGTGCAACACGAGGACTTCCCGGGAGGTCACCCATCCTAGTACTACTCTCGCCCAAGCACGCTTACTGCGGAGTTCTGATGGGATCCGGTGCATTAGTGCTGGTATGATCGCACCCGTTTGTTTATGACGCGCAAACGCATATATGCCTTTCCGAGAGGATCTTGAACGTTTATTCGGCGGCGTAGGCCCCACTTGATGCTTAGGCCCGATCCGGAGTCCTAAGTGACCCTTATGTGAGAGGGAGGATGGATGCATCCAAAAAACACTATGCATAGCACTTTCGATTCATTGATTTTGTGTCCGCACCAGAAAACGGCCCGGAAAAGCGTCCAAACGCCATTTTTTGGGGTCCAAACGATATTTTACGCCTAGAGCTCTTTTGGAGCTTCACGAAAAGTGGTTGGTGGCAGCATACGGCCTCACGGTCTTCCAGCTACGCATTTTGGAAGTTTCAGATAGAAATACAGAAAAAAATTAACAAAAAAAGGGGTGCAACACGAGGACTTCCCGGGAGGTCACCCATCCTAGTACTACTCTCGCCCAAGCACGCTTAACTGCGGAGTTCTGATGGGATCCGGTGCATTAGTGCTGGTATGATCGCACCATTTGTTTATGACGCGCAAACGCATATATGCCTTTCCGAGAGGATCTTGAACGTTTATTCGGCGGCGTAGGCCCCACTTGATGCTTAGGCCCGATCCGGAGTCCTAAGTGACCCTTATGTGAGAGGGAGGATGGATGCATCCAAAAAACACTATGCATAGCACTTTCGATTCATTGATTTTGTGTCCGCACCAGAAAACGGCCCGGAAAAGCGTCCAAACGCCATTTTTTGGGGTCCAAACGATATTTTACGCCTAGAGCTCTTTTGGAGCTTCACGAAAAGTGGTTGGTGGCAGCATACGGCCTCACGGTCTTCCAGCTACGCATTTTGGAAGTTTCAGATAGAAATACAGAAAAAAATTAACAAAAAAAGGGGTGCAACACGAGGACTTCCCGGGAGGTCACCCATCCTAGTACTACTCTCGCCCAAGCACGCTTACTGCGGAGTTCTGATGGGATCCGGTGCATTAGTGCTGGTATGATCGCACCCGTTTGTTTATGACGCGCAAACGCATATATGCCTTTCCGAGAGGATCTTGAACGTTTATTCGGCGGCGTAGGCCCCACTTGATGCTTAGGCCCGATCCGGAGTCCTAAGTGACCCTTATGTGAGAGGGAGGATGGATGCATCCAAAAAACACTATGCATAGCACTTTCGATTCATTGATTTGTGTCCGCACCAGAAAACGGCCCGGAAAAGCGTCCAAACGCCATTTTTTGGGGTCCAAACGATATTTTACGCCTAGAGCTCTTTTGGAGCTTCACGAAAAGTGGTTGGTGGCAGCATACGGCCTCACGGTCTTCCAGCTACGCATTTTGGAAGTTTCAGATAGAAATACAGAAAAAAATTAACAAAAAAAGGGGTGCAACACGAGGACTTCCCGGGAGGTCACCCATCCTAGTACTACTCTCGCCCAAGCACGCTTACTGCGGAGTTCTGATGGGATCCGGTGCATTAGTGCTGGTATGATCGCACCCATTTGTTTATGACGCGCAAACGCATATATGCCTTTCCGAGAGGATCTTGAACGTTTATTCGGCGGCGTAGGCCCCACTTGATGCTTAGGCCCGATCCGGAGTCCTAAGTGACCCTTATGTGAGAGGGAGGATGGATGCATCCAAAAAACACTATGCATAGCACTTTCGATTCATTGATTTTGTGTCCGCACCAGAAAACGGCCCGGAAAAGCGTCCAAACGCCATTTTTTGGGGTCCAAACGATATTTTACGCCTAGAGCTCTTTTGGAGCTTCACGAAAAGTGGTTGGTGGCAGCATACGGCCTCACGGTCTTCCAGCTACGCATTTTGGAAGTTTCAGATAGAAATACAGAAAAAAATTAACAAAAAAAGGGGTGCAACACGAGGACTTCCCGGGAGGTCACCCATCCTAGTACTACTCTCGCCCAAGCACGCTTACTGCGGAGTTCTGATGGGATCCGGTGCATTAGTGCTGGTATGATCGCACCCGTTTGTTTATGACGCGCAAACGCATATATGCCTTT
This sequence comes from Microthlaspi erraticum, assembly GCA_902728155.2. Taxonomy (NCBI): domain Eukaryota; kingdom Viridiplantae; phylum Streptophyta; class Magnoliopsida; order Brassicales; family Brassicaceae; genus Microthlaspi; species Microthlaspi erraticum. Next base: position 5,948 of record CACVBM020000254.1, on the reverse strand, counting down.
CCGAGAGGATCTTGAACGTTTATTCGGCGGCGTAGGCCCCACTTGATGCTTAGGCCCGATCCGGAGTCCTAAGTGACCCTTATGTGAGAGGGAGGATGGATGCATCCAAAAAACACTATGCATAGCACTTTCGATTCATTGATTTGTGTCCGCACCAGAAAACGGCCCGGAAAAGCGTCCAAACGCCATTTTTTGGGGTCCAAACGATATTTTACGCCTAGAGCTCTTTTGGAGCTTCACGAAAAGTGGTTGGTGGCAGCATACGGCCTCACGGTCTTCCAGCTACGCATTTTGGAAGTTTCAGATAGAAATACAGAAAAAAATTAACAAAAAAAGGGGTGCAACACGAGGACTTCCCGGGAGGTCACCCATCCTAGTACTACTCTCGCCCAAGCACGCTTAACTGCGGAGTTCTGATGGGATCCGGTGCATTAGTGCTGGTATGATCGCACCCATTTGTTTATGACGCGCAAACGCATATATGCCTTTCCGAGAGGATCTTGAACGTTTATTCGGCGGCGTAGGCCCCACTTGATGCTTAGGCCCGATCCGGAGTCCTAAGTGACCCTTATGTGAGAGGGAGGATGGATGCATCCAAAAAACACTATGCATAGCACTTTCGATTCATTGATTTTGTGTCCGCACCAGAAAACGGCCCGGAAAAGCGTCCAAACGCCATTTTTTGGGGTCCAAACGATATTTTACGCCTAGAGCTCTTTTGGAGCTTCACGAAAAGTGGTTGGTGGCAGCATACGGCCTCACGGTCTTCCAGCTACGCATTTTGGAAGTTTCAGATAGAAATACAGAAAAAAATTAACAAAAAAAGGGGTGCAACACGAGGACTTCCCGGGAGGTCACCCATCCTAGTACTACTCTCGCCCAAGCACGCTTACTGCGGAGTTCTGATGGGATCCGGTGCATTAGTGCTGGTATGATCGCACCCGTTTGTTTATGACGCGCAAACGCATATATGCCTTTCCGAGAGGATCTTGAACGTTTATTCGGCGGCGTAGGCCCCACTTGATGCTTAGGCCCGATCCGGAGTCCTAAGTGACCCTTATGTGAGAGGGAGGATGGATGCATCCAAAAAACACTATGCATAGCACTTTCGATTCATTGATTTGTGTCCGCACCAGAAAACGGCCCGGAAAAGCGTCCAAACGCCATTTTTTGGGGTCCAAACGATATTTTACGCCTAGAGCTCTTTTGGAGCTTCACGAAAAGTGGTTGGTGGCAGCATACGGCCTCACGGTCTTCCAGCTACGCATTTTGGAAGTTTCAGATAGAAATACAGAAAAAAATTAACAAAAAAAGGGGTGCAACACGAGGACTTCCCGGGAGGTCACCCATCCTAGTACTACTCTCGCCCAAGCACGCTTACTGCGGAGTTCTGATGGGATCCGGTGCATTAGTGCTGGTATGATCGCACCCGTTTGTTTATGACGCGCAAACGCATATATGCCTTTCCGAGAGGATCTTGAACGTTTATTCGGCGGCGTAGGCCCCACTTGATGCTTAGGCCCGATCCGGAGTCCTAAGTGACCCTTATGTGAGAGGGAGGATGGATGCATCCAAAAAACACTATGCATAGCACTTTCGATTCATTGATTTGTGTCCGCACCAGAAAACGGCCCGGAAAAGCGTCCAAACGCCATTTTTTGGGGTCCAAACGATATTTTACGCCTAGAGCTCTTTTGGAGCTTCACGAAAAGTGGTTGGTGGCAGCATACGGCCTCACGGTCTTCCAGCTACGCATTTTGGAAGTTTCAGATAGAAATACAGAAAAAAATTAACAAAAAAAGGGGTGCAACACGAGGACTTCCCGGGAGGTCACCCATCCTAGTACTACTCTCGCCCAAGCACGCTTACTGCGGAGTTCTGATGGGATCCGGTGCATTAGTGCTGGTATGATCGCACCCGTTTGTTTATGACGCGCAAACGCATATATGCCTTTCCGAGAGGATCTTGAACGTTTATTCGGCGGCGTAGGCCCCACTTGATGCTTAGGCCCGATCCGGAGTCCTAAGTGACCCTTATGTGAGAGGGAGGATGGATGCATCCAAAAAACACTATGCATAGCACTTTCGATTCATTGATTTTGTGTCCGCACCAGAAAACGGCCCGGAAAAGCGTCCAAACGCCATTTTTTGGGGTCCAAACGATATTTTACGCCTAGAGCTCTTTTGGAGCTTCACGAAAAGTGGTTGGTGGCAGCATACGGCCTCACGGTCTTCCAGCTACGCATTTTGGAAGTTTCAGATAGAAATACAGAAAAAAATTAACAAAAAAAGGGGTGCAACACGAGGACTTCCCGGGAGGTCACCCATCCTAGTACTACTCTCGCCCAAGCACGCTTACTGCGGAGTTCTGATGGGATCCGGTGCATTAGTGCTGGTATGATCGCACCCGTTTGTTTATGACGCGCAAACGCATATATGCCTTTCCGAGAGGATCTTGAACGTTTATTCGGCGGCGTAGGCCCCACTTGATGCTTAGGCCCGATCCGGAGTCCTAAGTGACCCTTATGTGAGAGGGAGGATGGATGCATCCAAAAAACACTATGCATAGCACTTTCGATTCATTGATTTTGTGTCCGCACCAGAAAACGGCCCGGAAAAGCGTCCAAACGCCATTTTTTGGGGTCCAAACGATATTTTACGCCTAGAGCTCTTTTGGAGCTTCACGAAAAGTGGTTGGTGGCAGCATACGGCCTCACGGTCTTCCAGCTACGCATTTTGGAAGTTTCAGATAGAAATACAGAAAAAAATTAACAAAAAAAGGGGTGCAACACGAGGACTTCCCGGGAGGTCACCCATCCTAGTACTACTCTCGCCCAAGCACGCTTACTGCGGAGTTCTGATGGGATCCGGTGCATTAGTGCTGGTATGATCGCACCCGTTTGTTTATGACGCGCAAACGCATATATGCCTTTCCGAGAGGATCTTGAACGTTTATTCGGCGGCGTAGGCCCCACTTGATGCTTAGGCCCGATCCGGAGTCCTAAGTGACCCTTATGTGAGAGGGAGGATGGATGCATCCAAAAAACACTATGCATAGCACTTTCGATTCATTGATTTTGTGTCCGCACCAGAAAACGGCCCGGAAAAGCGTCCAAACGCCATTTTTTGGGGTCCAAACGATATTTTACGCCTAGAGCTCTTTTGGAGCTTCACGAAAAGTGGTTGGTGGCAGCATACGGCCTCACGGTCTTCCAGCTACGCATTTTGGAAGTTTCAGATAGAAATACAGAAAAAAATTAACAAAAAAAGGGGTGCAACACGAGGACTTCCCGGGAGGTCACCCATCCTAGTACTACTCTCGCCCAAGCACGCTTACTGCGGAGTTCTGATGGGATCCGGTGCATTAGTGCTGGTATGATCGCACCCGTTTGTTTATGACGCGCAAACGCATATATGCCTTTCCGAGAGGATCTTGAACGTTTATTCGGCGGCGTAGGCCCCACTTGATGCTTAGGCCCGATCCGGAGTCCTAAGTGACCCTTATGTGAGAGGGAGGATGGATGCATCCAAAAAACACTATGCATAGCACTTTCGATTCATTGATTTGTGTCCGCACCAGAAAACGGCCCGGAAAAGCGTCCAAACGCCATTTTTTGGGGTCCAAACGATATTTTACGCCTAGAGCTCTTTTGGAGCTTCACGAAAAGTGGTTGGTGGCAGCATACGGCCTCACGGTCTTCCAGCTACGCATTTTGGAAGTTTCAGATAGAAATACAGAAAAAAATTAACAAAAAAAGGGGTGCAACACGAGGACTTCCCGGGAGGTCACCCATCCTAGTACTACTCTCGCCCAAGCACGCTTACTGCGGAGTTCTGATGGGATCCGGTGCATTAGTGCTGGTATGATCGCACCCGTTTGTTTATGACGCGCAAACGCATATATGCCTTTCCGAGAGGATCTTGAACGTTTATTCGGCGGCGTAGGCCCCACTTGATGCTTAGGCCCGATCCGGAGTCCTAAGTGACCCTTATGTGAGAGGGAGGATGGATGCATCCAAAAAACACTATGCATAGCACTTTCGATTCATTGATTTTGTGTCCGCACCAGAAAACGGCCCGGAAAAGCGTCCAAACGCCATTTTTTGGGGTCCAAACGATATTTTACGCCTAGAGCTCTTTTGGAGCTTCACGAAAAGTGGTTGGTGGCAGCATACGGCCTCACGGTCTTCCAGCTACGCATTTTGGAAGTTTCAGATAGAAATACAGAAAAAAATTAACAAAAAAAGGGGTGCAACACGAGGACTTCCCGGGAGGTCACCCATCCTAGTACTACTCTCGCCCAAGCACGCTTACTGCGGAGTTCTGATGGGATCCGGTGCATTAGTGCTGGTATGATCGCACCCGTTTGTTTATGACGCGCAAACGCATATATGCCTTTCCGAGAGGATCTTGAACGTTTATTCGGCGGCGTAGGCCCCACTTGATGCTTAGGCCCGATCCGGAGTCCTAAGTGACCCTTATGTGAGAGGGAGGATGGATGCATCCAAAAAACACTATGCATAGCACTTTCGATTCATTGATTTGTGTCCGCACCAGAAAACGGCCCGGAAAAGCGTCCAAACGCCATTTTTTGGGGTCCAAACGATATTTTACGCCTAGAGCTCTTTTGGAGCTTCACGAAAAGTGGTTGGTGGCAGCATACGGCCTCACGGTCTTCCAGCTACGCATTTTGGAAGTTTCAGATAGAAATACAGAAAAAAATTAACAAAAAAAGGGGTGCAACACGAGGACTTCCCGGGAGGTCACCCATCCTAGTACTACTCTCGCCCAAGCACGCTTACTGCGGAGTTCTGATGGGATCCGGTGCATTAGTGCTGGTATGATCGCACCCGTTTGTTTATGACGCGCAAACGCATATATGCCTTTCCGAGAGGATCTTGAACGTTTATTCGGCGGCGTAGGCCCCACTTGATGCTTAGGCCCGATCCGGAGTCCTAAGTGACCCTTATGTGAGAGGGAGGATGGATGCATCCAAAAAACACTATGCATAGCACTTTCGATTCATTGATTTGTGTCCGCACCAGAAAACGGCCCGGAAAAGCGTCCAAACGCCATTTTTTGGGGTCCAAACGATATTTTACGCCTAGAGCTCTTTTGGAGCTTCACGAAAAGTGGTTGGTGGCAGCATACGGCCTCACGGTCTTCCAGCTACGCATTTTGGAAGTTTCAGATAGAAATACAGAAAAAAATTAACAAAAAAAGGGGTGCAACACGAGGACTTCCCGGGAGGTCACCCATCCTAGTACTACTCTCGCCCAAGCACGCTTACTGCGGAGTTCTGATGGGATCCGGTGCATTAGTGCTGGTATGATCGCACCCGTTTGTTTATGACGCGCAAACGCATATATGCCTTTCCGAGAGGATCTTGAACGTTTATTCGGCGGCGTAGGCCCCACTTGATGCTTAGGCCCGATCCGGAGTCCTAAGTGACCCTTATGTGAGAGGGAGGATGGATGCATCCAAAAAACACTATGCATAGCACTTTCGATTCATTGATTTTGTGTCCGCACCAGAAAACGGCCCGGAAAAGCGTCCAAACGCCATTTTTTGGGGTCCAAACGATATTTTACGCCTAGAGCTCTTTTGGAGCTTCACGAAAAGTGGTTGGTGGCAGCATACGGCCTCACGGTCTTCCAGCTACGCATTTTGGAAGTTTCAGATAGAAATACAGAAAAAAATTAACAAAAAAAGGGGTGCAACACGAGGACTTCCCGGGAGGTCACCCATCCTAGTACTACTCTCGCCCAAGCACGCTTAACTGCGGAGTTCTGATGGGATCCGGTGCATTAGTGCTGGTATGATCGCACCCAGTTTGTTTATGACGCGCAAACGCATATATGCCTTTCCGAGAGGATCTTGAACGTTTATTCGGCGGCGTAGGCCCCACTTGATGCTAAGGCCCGATCCGGAGTCCTAAGTGACCCTTAT
>CACVBM020000253.1:0-15032 GCA_902728155.2 Microthlaspi erraticum | reverse complement strand
AGTCCGAAATGTACCTCTGTGACTCCACATTGAGGAAACTCACTTGTAGTGTATAAGATGAACTAGATGGACCCATACTTACCCAAACATGGATTAATAGCTTCTATACATGACTATGAGGACAAACATGAGTGAAACGGTCTCAATCCAAGGGAGGAACATCAAATGGACCAAATTTGGGAACCGGAAGAGGTAAGGAGTCCGAAATGTACCTCTGTGACTCCAGATTGAGGAAACTCACTTGTAGTGTATAAGATGAACTAGATGGACCCATACTTACCCAAACATGGATTAATAGGTTCTATACATACTATGAGGACAAACATGAGTGAAACGGTCTCAATCCAAGGGAGGAACATCAAATGGACCAAATTTGGGAACCGGAAGAGGTAAGGAGTCCGAAATGTACCTCTGTGACTCCACATTGAGGAAACTCACTTGTAGTGTATAAGATGAACTAGATGGACCCATACTTACCCAAACATGGATTAATAGCTTCTACACATGACTATGAGGACAAACATGAGTGAAACGGTCTCAATCCAAGGGAGGAACATCAAATGGACCTAATTTGGGAACCGGAAGAGGTAAGGAGTCCGAAATGTACCTCTGTGACTCCACATTGTGGAAACTCACTTGTAGTGTATAAGATGAACTAGATGGACCCATACTTACCCAAACATGGATTAATAGGTTCTCCACATGACTATGAGGACAAACATGAGTGAAACGGTCTCAATCCAAGGGAGGAACATCAAATGGACCTAATTTGGGAACCGGAAGAGGTAAGGAGTCCGAAATGTACCTCTGTGACTCCAGATTGAGGAAACTCACTTGTAGTGTATAAGATGAACTAGATGGACCCATACTTACCCAAACATGGATTAATAGCTTCTATACATGACTATGAGGACAAACATGAGTGAAACGGTCTCAATCCAAGGGAGGAACATCAAATGGACCAAATTTGGGAACCGGAAGAGGTAAGGAGTCCGAAATGTACCTCTGTGACTCCACATTGTGGAAACTCACTTGTAGTGTATAAGATGAACTAGATGGACCCATACTTACCCAAACATGGATTAATAGGTTCTCACATACTATGAGGACAAACATGATGACTATAGAGGACAACATGAGTGAAACGGTCTCAATCCAAGGGAGGAACATCAAATGGACCAAATTTGGGAACCGGAAGAGGTAAGGAGTCCGAAATGTACCTCTGTGACTCCAGATTGAGGAAACTCACTTGTAGTGTATAAGATGAACTAGATGGACCCATACTTACCCAAACATGGATTAATAGGTTCTACACATGACTATGAGGACAAACATGAGTGAAACGGTCTCAATCCAAGGGAGGAACATCAAATGGACCAAATTTGGGAACCGGAAGAGGTAAGGAGTCCGAAATGTACCTCTGTGACTCCAGATTGAGGAAACTCACTTGTAGTGTATAAGATGAACTAGATGGACCCATACTTACCCAAACATGGATTAATAGTTTCCACATGACTATGAGGACAAACATGAGTGAAACGGTCTCAATCCAAGGGAGGAACATCAAATGGACCAAATTTGGGAACCGGAAGAGGTAAGGAGTCCGAAATGTACCTCTGTGACTCCAGATTGAGGAAACTCACTTGTAGTGTATAAGATGAACTAGATGGACCCATACTTACCCAAACATGGATTAATAGCTTCTACACATGACTATGAGGACAAACATGAGTGAAACGGTCTCAATCCAAGGGAGGAACATCAAATGGACCTAATTTGGGAACCGGAAGAGGTAAGGAGTCCGAAATGTACCTCTGTGACTCCACATTGAGGAAACTCACTTGTAGTGTATAAGATGAACTAGATGGACCCATACTTACCCAAACATGGATTAATAGGTTCTCCACATGACTATGAGGACAAACATGAGTGAAACGGTCTCAATCCAAGGGAGGAACATCAAATGGACCAAATTTGGGAACCGGAAGAGGTAAGGAGTCCGAAATGTACCTCTGTGACTCCACATTGAGGAAACTCACTTGTAGTGTATAAGATGAACTAGATGGACCCATACTTACCCAAACATGGATTAATAGGTTCTCCACATGACTATGAGGACAAACATGAGTGAAACGGTCTCAATCCAAGGGAGGAACATCAAATGGACCTAATTTGGGAACCGGAAGAGGTAAGGAGTCCGAAATGTACCTCTGTGACTCCAGATTGAGGAAACTCACTTGTAGTGTATAAGATGAACTAGATGGACCCATACTTACCCAAACATGGATTAATAGGTTCTCCACATTACTATGAGGACAAACATGAGTGAAACGGTCTCAATCCAAGGGAGGAACATCAAATGGACCAAATTTGGGAACCGGAAGAGGTAAGGAGTCCGAAATGTACCTCTGTGACTCCAGATTGAGGAAACTCACTTGTAGTGTATAAGATGAACTAGATGGACCCATACTTACCCAAACATGGATTAATAGGTTCTCCACATGACTATGAGGACAAACATGAGTGAAACGGTCTCAATCCAAGGGAGGAACATCAAATGGACCAAATTTGGGAACCGGAAGAGGTAAGGAGTCCGAAATGTACCTCTGTGACTCCACATTGAGGAAACTCACTTGTAGTGTATAAGATGAACTAGATGGACCCATACTTACCCAAACATGGATTAATAGTTCTCCACATGACTATGAGGACAAACATGAGTGAAACGGTCTCAATCCAAGGGAGGAACATCAAATGGACCAAATTTGGGAACCGGAAGAGGTAAGGAGTCCGAAATGTACCTCTGTGACTCCAGATTGAGGAAACTCACTTGTAGTGTATAAGATGAACTAGATGGACCCATACTTACCCAAACATGGATTAATAGGTTCTATCCACATGACTATGAGGACAAACATGAGTGAAACGGTCTCAATCCAAGGGAGGAACATCAAATGGACCAAATTTGGGAACCGGAAGAGGTAAGGAGTCCGAAATGTACCTCTGTGACTCCAGATTGAGGAAACTCACTTGTAGTGTATAAGATGAACTAGATGGACCCATACTTACCCAAACATGGATTAATAGCTTCTATACATGACTATGAGGACAAACATGAGTGAAACGGTCTCAATCCAAGGGAGGAACATCAAATGGACCAAATTTGGGAACCGGAAGAGGTAAGGAGTCCGAAATGTACCTCTGTGACTCCAGATTGAGGAAACTCACTTGTAGTGTATAAGATGAACTAGATGGACCCATACTTACCCAAACATGGATTAATAGCTTCTATACATGACTATGAGGACAAACATGAGTGAAACGGTCTCAATCCAAGGGAGGAACATCAAATGGACCTAATTTGGGAACCGGAAGAGGTAAGGAGTCCGAAATGTACCTCTGTGACTCCAGATTGAGGAAACTCACTTGTAGTGTATAAGATGAACTAGATGGACCCATACTTACCCAAACATGGATTAATAGGTTCTACACATGACTATGAGGACAAACATGAGTGAAACGGTCTCAATCCAAGGGAGGAACATCAAATGGACCAAATTTGGGAACCGGAAGAGGTAAGGAGTCCGAAATGTACCTCTGTGACTCCAGATTGAGGAAACTCACTTGTAGTGTATAAGATGAACTAGATGGACCCATACTTACCCAAACATGGATTAATAGGTTCTCCACATGACTATGAGGACAAACATGAGTGAAACGGTCTCAATCCAAGGGAGGAACATCAAATGGACCAAATTTGGGAACCGGAAGAGGTAAGGAGTCCGAAATGTACCTCTGTGACTCCAGATTGAGGAAACTCACTTGTAGTGTATAAGATGAACTAGATGGACCCATACTTACCCAAACATGGATTAATAGGTTCTACACATGACTATGAGGACAAACATGAGTGAAACGGTCTCAATCCAAGGGAGGAACATCAAATGGACCTAATTTGGGAACCGGAAGAGGTAAGGAGTCCGAAATGTACCTCTGTGACTCCAGATTGAGGAAACTCACTTGTAGTGTATAAGATGAACTAGATGGACCCATACTTACCCAAACATGGATTAATAGCTTCTACATGACTATGAGGACAAACATGAGTGAAACGGTCTCAATCCAAGGGAGGAACATCAAATGGACCAAATTTGGGAACCGGAAGAGGTAAGGAGTCCGAAATGTACCTCTGTGACTCCACATTGAGGAAACTCACTTGTAGTGTATAAGATGAACTAGATGGACCCATACTTACCCAAACATGGATTAATAGGTTCTATCCACATGACTATGAGGACAAACATGAGTGAAACGGTCTCAATCCAAGGGAGGAACATCAAATGGACCAAATTTGGGAACCGGAAGAGGTAAGGAGTCCGAAATGTACCTCTGTGACTCCACATTGTGGAAACTCACTTGTAGTGTATAAGATGAACTAGATGGACCCATACTTACCCAAACATGGATTAATAGCTTCTACATGACTATGAGGACAAACATGAGTGAAACGGTCTCAATCCAAGGGAGGAACATCAAATGGACCAAATTTGGGAACCGGAAGAGGTAAGGAGTCCGAAATGTACCTCTGTGACTCCACATTGAGGAAACTCACTTGTAGTGTATAAGATGAACTAGATGGACCCATACTTACCCAAACATGGATTAATAGGTTCTACACATGACTATGAGGACAAACATGAGTGAAACGGTCTCAATCCAAGGGAGGAACATCAAATGGACCTAATTTGGGAACCGGAAGAGGTAAGGAGTCCGAAATGTACCTCTGTGACTCCACATTGTGGAAACTCACTTGTAGTGTATAAGATGAACTAGATGGACCCATACTTACCCAAACATGGATTAATAGGTTCTACACATGACTATGAGGACAAACATGAGTGAAACGGTCTCAATCCAAGGGAGGAACATCAAATGGACCAAATTTGGGAACCGGAAGAGGTAAGGAGTCCGAAATGTACCTCTGTGACTCCAGATTGAGGAAACTCACTTGTAGTGTATAAGATGAACTAGATGGACCCATACTTACCCAAACATGGATTAATAGGTTCTACACATGACTATGAGGACAAACATGAGTGAAACGGTCTCAATCCAAGGGAGGAACATCAAATGGACCAAATTTGGGAACCGGAAGAGGTAAGGAGTCCGAAATGTACCTCTGTGACTCCAGATTGAGGAAACTCACTTGTAGTGTATAAGATGAACTAGATGGACCCATACTTACCCAAACATGGATTAATAGGTTCTCCACATGACTATGAGGACAAACATGAGTGAAACGGTCTCAATCCAAGGGAGGAACATCAAATGGACCAAATTTGGGAACCGGAAGAGGTAAGGAGTCCGAAATGTACCTCTGTGACTCCACATTGTGGAAACTCACTTGTAGTGTATAAGATGAACTAGATGGACCCATACTTACCCAAACATGGATTAATAGGTTCTACACATGACTATGAGGACAAACATGAGTGAAACGGTCTCAATCCAAGGGAGGAACATCAAATGGACCAAATTTGGGAACCGGAAGAGGTAAGGAGTCCGAAATGTACCTCTGTGACTCCAGATTGAGGAAACTCACTTGTAGTGTATAAGATGAACTAGATGGACCCATACTTACCCAAACATGGATTAATAGGTTCTACACATGACTATGAGGACAAACATGAGTGAAACGGTCTCAATCCAAGGGAGGAACATCAAATGGACCAAATTTGGGAACCGGAAGAGGTAAGGAGTCCGAAATGTACCTCTGTGACTCCAGATTGAGGAAACTCACTTGTAGTGTATAAGATGAACTAGATGGACCCATACTTACCCAAACATGGATTAATAGGTTCTCACATGACTATGAGGACAAACATGAGTGAAACGGTCTCAATCCAAGGGAGGAACATCAAATGGACCAAATTTGGGAACCGGAAGAGGTAAGGAGTCCGAAATGTACCTCTGTGACTCCAGATTGAGGAAACTCACTTGTAGTGTATAAGATGAACTAGATGGACCCATACTTACCCAAACATGGATTAATAGGTTCTACACATGACTATGAGGACAAACATGAGTGAAACGGTCTCAATCCAAGGGAGGAACATCAAATGGACCAAATTTGGGAACCGGAAGAGGTAAGGAGTCCGAAATGTACCTCTGTGACTCCACATTGAGGAAACTCACTTGTAGTGTATAAGATGAACTAGATGGACCCATACTTACCCAAACATGGATTAATAGGTTCTACACATGACTATGAGGACAAACATGAGTGAAACGGTCTCAATCCAAGGGAGGAACATCAAATGGACCAAATTTGGGAACCGGAAGAGGTAAGGAGTCCGAAATGTACCTCTGTGACTCCACATTGAGGAAACTCACTTGTAGTGTATAAGATGAACTAGATGGACCCATACTTACCCAAACATGGATTAATAGGTTCTCACATGACTATGAGGACAAACATGAGTGAAACGGTCTCAATCCAAGGGAGGAACATCAAATGGACCAAATTTGGGAACCGGAAGAGGTAAGGAGTCCGAAATGTACCTCTGTGACTCCACATTGTGGAAACTCACTTGTAGTGTATAAGATGAACTAGATGGACCCATACTTACCCAAACATGGATTAATAGGTTCTACACATGACTATGAGGACAAACATGAGTGAAACGGTCTCAATCCAAGGGAGGAACATCAAATGGACCAAATTTGGGAACCGGAAGAGGTAAGGAGTCCGAAATGTACCTCTGTGACTCCACATTGAGGAAACTCACTTGTAGTGTATAAGATGAACTAGATGGACCCATACTTACCCAAACATGGATTAATAGGTTCTCCACATGACTATGAGGACAAACATGAGTGAAACGGTCTCAATCCAAGGGAGGAACATCAAATGGACCAAATTTGGGAACCGGAAGAGGTAAGGAGTCCGAAATGTACCTCTGTGACTCCACATTGAGGAAACTCACTTGTAGTGTATAAGATGAACTAGATGGACCCATACTTACCCAAACATGGATTAATAGGTTCTACATGACTATGAGGACAAACATGAGTGAAACGGTCTCAATCCAAGGGAGGAACATCAAATGGACCAAATTTGGGAACCGGAAGAGGTAAGGAGTCCGAAATGTACCTCTGTGACTCCAGATTGAGGAAACTCACTTGTAGTGTATAAGATGAACTAGATGGACCCATACTTACCCAAACATGGATTAATAGTTCTACACATGACTATGAGGACAAACATGAGTGAAACGGTCTCAATCCAAGGGAGGAACATCAAATGGACCAAATTTGGGAACCGGAAGAGGTAAGGAGTCCGAAATGTACCTCTGTGACTCCACATTGAGGAAACTCACTTGTAGTGTATAAGATGAACTAGATGGACCCATACTTACCCAAACATGGATTAATAGGTTCTCCACATGACTATGAGGACAAACATGAGTGAAACGGTCTCAATCCAAGGGAGGAACATCAAATGGACCAAATTTGGGAACCGGAAGAGGTAAGGAGTCCGAAATGTACCTCTGTGACTCCACATTGAGGAAACTCACTTGTAGTGTATAAGATGAACTAGATGGACCCATACTTACCCAAACATGGATTAATAGGTTCTACACATGACTATGAGGACAAACATGAGTGAAACGGTCTCAATCCAAGGGAGGAACATCAAATGGACCAAATTTGGGAACCGGAAGAGGTAAGGAGTCCGAAATGTACCTCTGTGACTCCAGATTGAGGAAACTCACTTGTAGTGTATAAGATGAACTAGATGGACCCATACTTACCCAAACATGGATTAATAGTTCTACACATGACTATGAGGACAAACATGAGTGAAACGGTCTCAATCCAAGGGAGGAACATCAAATGGACCAAATTTGGGAACCGGAAGAGGTAAGGAGTCCGAAATGTACCTCTGTGACTCCACATTGGAAACTCACTTGTAGTGTATAAGATGAACTAGATGGACCCATACTTACCCAAACATGGATTAATAGGTTCTACATGACTATGAGGACAAACATGAGTGAAACGGTCTCAATCCAAGGGAGGAACATCAAATGGACCAAATTTGGGAACCGGAAGAGGTAAGGAGTCCGAAATGTACCTCTGTGACTCCACATTGAGGAAACTCACTTGTAGTGTATAAGATGAACTAGATGGACCCATACTTACCCAAACATGGATTAATAGGTTCTCCACATACTATGAGGACAAACATGAGTGAAACGGTCTCAATCCAAGGGAGGAACATCAAATGGACCAAATTTGGGAACCGGAAGAGGTAAGGAGTCCGAAATGTACCTCTGTGACTCCACATTGAGGAAACTCACTTGTAGTGTATAAGATGAACTAGATGGACCCATACTTACCCAAACATGGATTAATAGGTTCTCCACATGACTATGAGGACAAACATGAGTGAAACGGTCTCAATCCAAGGGAGGAACATCAAATGGACCAAATTTGGGAACCGGAAGAGGTAAGGAGTCCGAAATGTACCTCTGTGACTCCACATTGAGGAAACTCACTTGTAGTGTATAAGATGAACTAGATGGACCCATACTTACCCAAACATGGATTAATAGGTTCTACACATGACTATGAGGACAAACATGAGTGAAACGGTCTCAATCCAAGGGAGGAACATCAAATGGACCAAATTTGGGAACCGGAAGAGGTAAGGAGTCCGAAATGTACCTCTGTGACTCCACATTGTGGAAACTCACTTGTAGTGTATAAGATGAACTAGATGGACCCATACTTACCCAAACATGGATTAATAGGTTCTCCACATGACTATGAGGACAAACATGAGTGAAACGGTCTCAATCCAAGGGAGGAACATCAAATGGACCAAATTTGGGAACCGGAAGAGGTAAGGAGTCCGAAATGTACCTCTGTGACTCCACATTGTGGAAACTCACTTGTAGTGTATAAGATGAACTAGATGGACCCATACTTACCCAAACATGGATTAATAGGTTCTACACATGACTATGAGGACAAACATGAGTGAAACGGTCTCAATCCAAGGGAGGAACATCAAATGGACCAAATTTGGGAACCGGAAGAGGTAAGGAGTCCGAAATGTACCTCTGTGACTCCACATTGAGGAAACTCACTTGTAGTGTATAAGATGAACTAGATGGACCCATACTTACCCAAACATGGATTAATAGGTTCTCCACATGACTATGAGGACAAACATGAGTGAAACGGTCTCAATCCAAGGGAGGAACATCAAATGGACCAAATTTGGGAACCGGAAGAGGTAAGGAGTCCGAAATGTACCTCTGTGACTCCACATTGAGGAAACTCACTTGTAGTGTATAAGATGAACTAGATGGACCCATACTTACCCAAACATGGATTAATAGGTTCTACACATGACTATGAGGACAAACATGAGTGAAACGGTCTCAATCCAAGGGAGGAACATCAAATGGACCAAATTTGGGAACCGGAAGAGGTAAGGAGTCCGAAATGTACCTCTGTGACTCCACATTGAGGAAACTCACTTGTAGTGTATAAGATGAACTAGATGGACCCATACTTACCCAAACATGGATTAATAGGTTCTACACATGACTATGAGGACAAACATGAGTGAAACGGTCTCAATCCAAGGGAGGAACATCAAATGGACCAAATTTGGGAACCGGAAGAGGTAAGGAGTCCGAAATGTACCTCTGTGACTCCACATTGAGGAAACTCACTTGTAGTGTATAAGATGAACTAGATGGACCCATACTTACCCAAACATGGATTAATAGGTTCTACACATGACTATGAGGACAAACATGAGTGAAACGGTCTCAATCCAAGGGAGGAACATCAAATGGACCAAATTTGGGAACCGGAAGAGGTAAGGAGTCCGAAATGTACCTCTGTGACTCCACATTGTGGAAACTCACTTGTAGTGTATAAGATGAACTAGATGGACCCATACTTACCCAAACATGGATTAATAGGTTCTCCACATGACTATGAGGACAAACATGAGTGAAACGGTCTCAATCCAAGGGAGGAACATCAAATGGACCAAATTTGGGAACCGGAAGAGGTAAGGAGTCCGAAATGTACCTCTGTGACTCCACATTGTGGAAACTCACTTGTAGTGTATAAGATGAACTAGATGGACCCATACTTACCCAAACATGGATTAATAGGTTCTACACATGACTATGAGGACAAACATGAGTGAAACGGTCTCAATCCAAGGGAGGAACATCAAATGGACCAAATTTGGGAACCGGAAGAGGTAAGGAGTCCGAAATGTACCTCTGTGACTCCACATTGTGGAAACTCACTTGTAGTGTATAAGATGAACTAGATGGACCCATACTTACCCAAACATGGATTAATAGGTTCTACACATGACTATGAGGACAAACATGAGTGAAACGGTCTCAATCCAAGGGAGGAACATCAAATGGACCAAATTTGGGAACCGGAAGAGGTAAGGAGTCCGAAATGTACCTCTGTGACTCCACATTGTGGAAACTCACTTGTAGTGTATAAGATGAACTAGATGGACCCATACTTACCCAAACATGGATTAATAGGTTCTACACATGACTATGAGGACAAACATGAGTGAAACGGTCTCAATCCAAGGGAGGAACATCAAATGGACCAAATTTGGGAACCGGAAGAGGTAAGGAGTCCGAAATGTACCTCTGTGACTCCACATTGTGGAAACTCACTTGTAGTGTATAAGATGAACTAGATGGACCCATACTTACCCAAACATGGATTAATAGGTTCTACACATGACTATGAGGACAAACATGAGTGAAACGGTCTCAATCCAAGGGAGGAACATCAAATGGACCAAATTTGGGAACCGGAAGAGGTAAGGAGTCCGAAATGTACCTCTGTGACTCCACATTGTGGAAACTCACTTGTAGTGTATAAGATGAACTAGATGGACCCATACTTACCCAAACATGGATTAATAGGTTCTACACATGACTATGAGGACAAACATGAGTGAAACGGTCTCAATCCAAGGGAGGAACATCAAATGGACCAAATTTGGGAACCGGAAGAGGTAAGGAGTCCGAAATGTACCTCTGTGACTCCACATTGTGGAAACTCACTTGTAGTGTATAAGATGAACTAGATGGACCCATACTTACCCAAACATGGATTAATAGGTTCTACACATGACTATGAGGACAAACATGAGTGAAACGGTCTCAATCCAAGGGAGGAACATCAAATGGACCAAATTTGGGAACCGGAAGAGGTAAGGAGTCCGAAATGTACCTCTGTGACTCCACATTGTGGAAACTCACTTGTAGTGTATAAGATGAACTAGATGGACCCATACTTACCCAAACATGGATTAATAGGTTCTACACATGACTATGAGGACAAACATGAGTGAAACGGTCTCAATCCAAGGGAGGAACATCAAATGGACCAAATTTGGGAACCGGAAGAGGTAAGGAGTCCGAAATGTACCTCTGTGACTCCACATTGTGGAAACTCACTTGTAGTGTATAAGATGAACTAGATGGACCCATACTTACCCAAACATGGATTAATAGGTTCTACACATGACTATGAGGACAAACATGAGTGAAACGGTCTCAATCCAAGGGAGGAACATCAAATGGACCAAATTTGGGAACCGGAAGAGGTAAGGAGTCCGAAATGTACCTCTGTGACTCCACATTGTGGAAACTCACTTGTAGTGTATAAGATGAACTAGATGGACCCATACTTACCCAAACATGGATTAATAGGTTCTACACATGACTATGAGGACAAACATGAGTGAAACGGTCTCAATCCAAGGGAGGAACATCAAATGGACCAAATTTGGGAACCGGAAGAGGTAAGGAGTCCGAAATGTACCTCTGTGACTCCACATTGTGGAAACTCACTTGTAGTGTATAAGATGAACTAGATGGACCCATACTTACCCAAACATGGATTAATAGGTTCTACACATGACTATGAGGACAAACATGAGTGAAACGGTCTCAATCCAAGGGAGGAACATCAAATGGACCAAATTTGGGAACCGGAAGAGGTAAGGAGTCCGAAATGTACCTCTGTGACTCCACATTGTGGAAACTCACTTGTAGTGTATAAGATGAACTAGATGGACCCATACTTACCCAAACATGGATTAATAGGTTCTACACATGACTATGAGGACAAACATGAGTGAAACGGTCTCAATCCAAGGGAGGAACATCAAATGGACCAAATTTGGGAACCGGAAGAGGTAAGGAGTCCGAAATGTACCTCTGTGACTCCACATTGTGGAAACTCACTTGTAGTGTATAAGATGAACTAGATGGACCCATACTTACCCAAACATGGATTAATAGGTTCTACACATGACTATGAGGACAAACATGAGTGAAACGGTCTCAATCCAAGGGAGGAACATCAAATGGACCAAATTTGGGAACCGGAAGAGGTAAGGAGTCCGAAATGTACCTCTGTGACTCCACATTGTGGAAACTCACTTGTAGTGTATAAGATGAACTAGATGGACCCATACTTACCCAAACATGGATTAATAGGTTCTACACATGACTATGAGGACAAACATGAGTGAAACGGTCTCAATCCAAGGGAGGAACATCAAATGGACCAAATTTGGGAACCGGAAGAGGTAAGGAGTCCGAAATGTACCTCTGTGACTCCACATTGTGGAAACTCACTTGTAGTGTATAAGATGAACTAGATGGACCCATACTTACCCAAACATGGATTAATAGGTTCTACACATGACTATGAGGACAAACATGAGTGAAACGGTCTCAATCCAAGGGAGGAACATCAAATGGACCAAATTTGGGAACCGGAAGAGGTAAGGAGTCCGAAATGTACCTCTGTGACTCCACATTGTGGAAACTCACTTGTAGTGTATAAGATGAACTAGATGGACCCATACTTACCCAAACATGGATTAATAGGTTCTACACATGACTATGAGGACAAACATGAGTGAAACGGTCTCAATCCAAGGGAGGAACATCAAATGGACCAAATTTGGGAACCGGAAGAGGTAAGGAGTCCGAAATGTACCTCTGTGACTCCACATTGTGGAAACTCACTTGTAGTGTATAAGATGAACTAGATGGACCCATACTTACCCAAACATGGATTAATAGGTTCTACACATGACTATGAGGACAAACATGAGTGAAACGGTCTCAATCCAAGGGAGGAACATCAAATGGACCAAATTTGGGAACCGGAAGAGGTAAGGAGTCCGAAATGTACCTCTGTGACTCCACATTGTGGAAACTCACTTGTAGTGTATAAGATGAACTAGATGGACCCATACTTACCCAAACATGGATTAATAGGTTCTTCCACATGACTATGAGGACAAACATGAGTGAAACGGTCTCAATCCAAGGGAGGAACATCAAATGGACCAAATTTGGGAACCGGAAGAGGTAAGGAGTCCGAAATGTACCTCTGTGACTCCACATTGTGGAAACTCACTTGTAGTGTATAAGATGAACTAGATGGACCCATACTTACCCAAACATGGATTAATAGGTTCTACACATGACTATGAGGACAAACATGAGTGAAACGGTCTCAATCCAAGGGAGGAACATCAAATGGACCAAATTTGGGAACCGGAAGAGGTAAGGAGTCCGAAATGTACCTCTGTGACTCCACATTGTGGAAACTCACTTGTAGTGTATAAGATGAACTAGATGGACCCATACTTACCCAAACATGGATTAATAGGTTCTACACATGACTATGAGGACAAACATGAGTGAAACGGTCTCAATCCAAGGGAGGAACATCAAATGGACCAAATTTGGGAACCGGAAGAGGTAAGGAGTCCGAAATGTACCTCTGTGACTCCACATTGTGGAAACTCACTTGTAGTGTATAAGA
This sequence comes from Microthlaspi erraticum, assembly GCA_902728155.2. Classification (NCBI taxonomy): domain Eukaryota; kingdom Viridiplantae; phylum Streptophyta; class Magnoliopsida; order Brassicales; family Brassicaceae; genus Microthlaspi; species Microthlaspi erraticum. The sequence goes on along the minus strand of CACVBM020000253.1, from coordinate 1,109 downwards.
TGAACTAGATGGACCCATACTTACCCAAACATGGATTAATAGGTTCTCCACATGACTATGAGGACAAACATGAGTGAAACGGTCTCAATCCAAGGGAGGAACATCAAATGGACCAAATTTGGGAACCGGAAGAGGTAAGGAGTCCGAAATGTACCTCTGTGACTCCACATTGTGGAAACTCACTTGTAGTGTATAAGATGAACTAGATGGACCCATACTTACCCAAACATGGATTAATAGGTTCTACACATGACTATGAGGACAAACATGAGTGAAACGGTCTCAATCCAAGGGAGGAACATCAAATGGACCAAATTTGGGAACCGGAAGAGGTAAGGAGTCCGAAATGTACCTCTGTGACTCCACATTGTGGAAACTCACTTGTAGTGTATAAGATGAACTAGATGGACCCATACTTACCCAAACATGGATTAATAGGTTCTACACATGACTATGAGGACAAACATGAGTGAAACGGTCTCAATCCAAGGGAGGAACATCAAATGGACCAAATTTGGGAACCGGAAGAGGTAAGGAGTCCGAAATGTACCTCTGTGACTCCACATTGTGGAAACTCACTTGTAGTGTATAAGATGAACTAGATGGACCCATACTTACCCAAACATGGATTAATAGGTTCTACACATGACTATGAGGACAAACATGAGTGAAACGGTCTCAATCCAAGGGAGGAACATCAAATGGACCAAATTTGGGAACCGGAAGAGGTAAGGAGTCCGAAATGTACCTCTGTGACTCCACATTGTGGAAACTCACTTGTAGTGTATAAGATGAACTAGATGGACCCATACTTACCCAAACATGGATTAATAGGTTCTACACATGACTATGAGGACAAACATGAGTGAAACGGTCTCAATCCAAGGGAGGAACATCAAATGGACCAAATTTGGGAACCGGAAGAGGTAAGGAGTCCGAAATGTACCTCTGTGACTCCACATTGTGGAAACTCACTTGTAGTGTATAAGATGAACTAGATGGACCCATACTTACCCAAACATGGATTAATAGGTTCTACACATGACTATGAGGACAAACATGAGTGAAACGGTCTCAATCCAAGGGAGGAACATCAAATGGAATTTGGG
>CACVBM020000252.1:0-15037 GCA_902728155.2 Microthlaspi erraticum | reverse complement strand
TAGTATGGGTCCATCTAGTTCATCTTATACACTACAAGTGAGTTTCCTCAATCTGGAGTCACAGAGGTACATTTCGGACTCCTTACCTCTTCCGGTTCCCAAATTAGGTCCATTTGATGTTCCTCCCTTGGATTGAGACCGTTTCACTCATGTTTGTCCTCATAGTCATGTGAGAACCTATTAATCCATGTTTGGGTAAGTATGGGTCCATCTAGTTCATCTTATCACTACAAGTGAGTTTCCTCAATCTGGAGTCACAGAGGTACATTTCGGACTCCTTACCTCTTCCGGTTCCCAAATTAGGTCCATTTGATGTTCCTCCCTTGGATTGAGACCGTTTCACTCATGTTTGTCCTCATAGTCATGTAGAACCTATTAATCCATGTTTGGATAAGTATGGGTCCATCTAGTTCATCTTATTCACTACAAGTGAGTTTCCTCAATCTGGAGTCACAGAGGTACATTTCGGACTCCTTACCTCTTCCGGTTCCCAAATTAGGTCCATTTGATGTTCCTCCCTTGGATTGAGACCGTTTCACTCATGTTTGTCCTCATAGTCATGTGGAGAACCTATTAATCCATGTTTGGGTAAGTATGGGTCCATCTAGTTCATCTTATACACTACAAGTGAGTTTCCTCAATCTGGAGTCACAGAGGTACATTTCGGACTCCTTAACCTCTTCCGGTTCCCAAATTAGGTCCATTTGATGTTCCTCCCTTGGATTGAGACCGTTTCACTCATGTTTGTCCTCATAGTAATGTGGAGACCTATTAATCCATGTTTGTAAGTATCGGTAGTTCATCTTATACACTACAAGTGAGTTTCCCAATCTGGAGTCACAGATGTACATTTCGGACTCCTTACCTCTTCCGGTTCCCAAATTAGGTCCATTTGATGTTCCTCCCTTGGATTGAGACCGTTTCACTCATGTTTGTCCTCATAGTCATGTGTAGAACCTATTAATCCATGTTTGGATAAGTATGGGTCCATCTAGTTCATCTTATACACTACAAGTGAGTTTCCACAATGTGGAGTCACAGAGGTACATTTCGGACTCCTTACCTCTTCCGGTTCCCAATTATTTGGTCCATTTGATGTTCCTCCCTTGGATTGAGACCGTTTCACTCATGTTTGTCCTCATAGTCATGTGTAGAACCTATTAATCCATGTTTGGATAAGTATGGGTCCATCTAGTTCATCTTATACACTACAAGTGAGTTTCCACAATGTGGAGTCACAGAGGTACATTTCGGACTCCTTACCTCTTCCGGTTCCCAAATTAGGTCCATTTGATGTTCCTCCCTTGGATTGAGACCGTTTCACTCATGTTTGTCCTCATAGTCATGTGTAGAACCTATTAATCCATGTTTGGATAAGTATGGGTCCATCTAGTTCATCTTATACACTACAAGTGAGTTTCCACAATGTGGAGTCACAGAGGTACATTTCGGACTCCTTACCTCTTCCGGTTCCCAAATTAGGTCCATTTGATGTTCCTCCCTTGGATTGAGACCGTTTCACTCATGTTTGTCCTCATAGTCATGTGTAGAACCTATTAATCCATGTTTGGTAAGTATGGGTCCATCTAGTTCATCTTATACACTACAAGTGAGTTTCCACAATGTGGAGTCACAGAGGTACATTTCGGACTCCTTACCTCTTCCGGTTCCCAAATTAGGTCCATTTGATGTTCCTCCCTTGGATTGAGACCGTTTCACTCATGTTTGTCCTCATAGTCATGTGTAGAACCTATTAATCCATGTTTGGGTAAGTATGGGTCCATCTAGTTCATCTTATACACTACAAGTGAGTTTCCACAATGTGGAGTCACAGAGGTACATTTCGGACTCCTTACCTCTTCCGGTTCCCAAATTAGGTCCATTTGATGTTCCTCCCTTGGATTGAGACCGTTTCACTCATGTTTGTCCTCATAGTCATGTGTAGAACCTATTAATCCATGTTTGGTAAGTATGGGTCCATCTAGTTCATCTTATACACTACAAGTGAGTTTCCACAATGTGGAGTCACAGAGGTACATTTCGGACTCCTTACCTCTTCCGGTTCCCAAATTAGGTCCATTTGATGTTCCTCCCTTGGATTGAGACCGTTTCACTCATGTTTGTCCTCATAGTCATGTGTAGAACCTATTAATCCATGTTTGGGTAAGTATGGGTCCATCTAGTTCATCTTATACACTACAAGTGAGTTTCCACAATGTGGAGTCACAGAGGTACATTTCGGACTCCTTACCTCTTCCGGTTCCCAAATTAGGTCCATTTGATGTTCCTCCCTTGGATTGAGACCGTTTCACTCATGTTTGTCCTCATAGTCATGTGTAGAACCTATTAATCCATGTTTGGTAAGTATGGGTCCATCTAGTTCATCTTATACACTACAAGTGAGTTTCCACAATGTGGAGTCACAGAGGTACATTTCGGACTCCTTACCTCTTCCGGTTCCCAAATTAGGTCCATTTGATGTTCCTCCCTTGGATTGAGACCGTTTCACTCATGTTTGTCCTCATAGTCATGTGTAGAACCTATTAATCCATGTTTGGTAAGTATGGGTCCATCTAGTTCATCTTATACACTACAAGTGAGTTTCCACAATGTGGAGTCACAGAGGTACATTTCGGACTCCTTACCTCTTCCGGTTCCCAAATTAGGTCCATTTGATGTTCCTCCCTTGGATTGAGACCGTTTCACTCATGTTTGTCCTCATAGTCATGTGTAGAACCTATTAATCCATGTTTGGTAAGTATGGGTCCATCTAGTTCATCTTATACACTACAAGTGAGTTTCCACAATGTGGAGTCACAGAGGTACATTTCGGACTCCTTACCTCTTCCGGTTCCCAAATTAGGTCCATTTGATGTTCCTCCCTTGGATTGAGACCGTTTCACTCATGTTTGTCCTCATAGTCATGTGTAGAACCTATTAATCCATGTTTGGTAAGTATGGGTCCATCTAGTTCATCTTATACACTACAAGTGAGTTTCCACAATGTGGAGTCACAGAGGTACATTTCGGACTCCTTACCTCTTCCGGTTCCCAAATTAGGTCCATTTGATGTTCCTCCCTTGGATTGAGACCGTTTCACTCATGTTTGTCCTCATAGTCATGTGTAGAACCTATTAATCCATGTTTGGTAAGTATGGGTCCATCTAGTTCATCTTATACACTACAAGTGAGTTTCCACAATGTGGAGTCACAGAGGTACATTTCGGACTCCTTACCTCTTCCGGTTCCCAAATTAGGTCCATTTGATGTTCCTCCCTTGGATTGAGACCGTTTCACTCATGTTTGTCCTCATAGTCATGTGTAGAACCTATTAATCCATGTTTGGTAAGTATGGGTCCATCTAGTTCATCTTATACACTACAAGTGAGTTTCCACAATGTGGAGTCACAGAGGTACATTTCGGACTCCTTACCTCTTCCGGTTCCCAAATTAGGTCCATTTGATGTTCCTCCCTTGGATTGAGACCGTTTCACTCATGTTTGTCCTCATAGTCATGTGTAGAACCTATTAATCCATGTTTGGTAAGTATGGGTCCATCTAGTTCATCTTATACACTACAAGTGAGTTTCCACAATGTGGAGTCACAGAGGTACATTTCGGACTCCTTACCTCTTCCGGTTCCCAAATTAGGTCCATTTGATGTTCCTCCCTTGGATTGAGACCGTTTCACTCATGTTTGTCCTCATAGTCATGTGTAGAACCTATTAATCCATGTTTGGTAAGTATGGGTCCATCTAGTTCATCTTATACACTACAAGTGAGTTTCCACAATGTGGAGTCACAGAGGTACATTTCGGACTCCTTACCTCTTCCGGTTCCCAAATTAGGTCCATTTGATGTTCCTCCCTTGGATTGAGACCGTTTCACTCATGTTTGTCCTCATAGTCATGTGTAGAACCTATTAATCCATGTTTGGTAAGTATGGGTCCATCTAGTTCATCTTATACACTACAAGTGAGTTTCCACAATGTGGAGTCACAGAGGTACATTTCGGACTCCTTACCTCTTCCGGTTCCCAAATTAGGTCCATTTGATGTTCCTCCCTTGGATTGAGACCGTTTCACTCATGTTTGTCCTCATAGTCATGTGTAGAACCTATTAATCCATGTTTGGTAAGTATGGGTCCATCTAGTTCATCTTATACACTACAAGTGAGTTTCCACAATGTGGAGTCACAGAGGTACATTTCGGACTCCTTACCTCTTCCGGTTCCCAAATTAGGTCCATTTGATGTTCCTCCCTTGGATTGAGACCGTTTCACTCATGTTTGTCCTCATAGTCATGTGTAGAACCTATTAATCCATGTTTGGTAAGTATGGGTCCATCTAGTTCATCTTATACACTACAAGTGAGTTTCCACAATGTGGAGTCACAGAGGTACATTTCGGACTCCTTACCTCTTCCGGTTCCCAAATTAGGTCCATTTGATGTTCCTCCCTTGGATTGAGACCGTTTCACTCATGTTTGTCCTCATAGTCATGTGTAGAACCTATTAATCCATGTTTGGTAAGTATGGGTCCATCTAGTTCATCTTATACACTACAAGTGAGTTTCCACAATGTGGAGTCACAGAGGTACATTTCGGACTCCTTACCTCTTCCGGTTCCCAAATTAGGTCCATTTGATGTTCCTCCCTTGGATTGAGACCGTTTCACTCATGTTTGTCCTCATAGTCATGTGTAGAACCTATTAATCCATGTTTGGTAAGTATGGGTCCATCTAGTTCATCTTATACACTACAAGTGAGTTTCCACAATGTGGAGTCACAGAGGTACATTTCGGACTCCTTACCTCTTCCGGTTCCCAAATTAGGTCCATTTGATGTTCCTCCCTTGGATTGAGACCGTTTCACTCATGTTTGTCCTCATAGTCATGTGTAGAACCTATTAATCCATGTTTGGTAAGTATGGGTCCATCTAGTTCATCTTATACACTACAAGTGAGTTTCCACAATGTGGAGTCACAGAGGTACATTTCGGACTCCTTACCTCTTCCGGTTCCCAAATTAGGTCCATTTGATGTTCCTCCCTTGGATTGAGACCGTTTCACTCATGTTTGTCCTCATAGTCATGTGTAGAACCTATTAATCCATGTTTGGATAAGTATGGGTCCATCTAGTTCATCTTATACACTACAAGTGAGTTTCCACAATGTGGAGTCACAGAGGTACATTTCGGACTCCTTACCTCTTCCGGTTCCCAAATTAGGTCCATTTGATGTTCCTCCCTTGGATTGAGACCGTTTCACTCATGTTTGTCCTCATAGTCATGTGTAGAACCTATTAATCCATGTTTGGTAAGTATGGGTCCATCTAGTTCATCTTATACACTACAAGTGAGTTTCCACAATGTGGAGTCACAGAGGTACATTTCGGACTCCTTACCTCTTCCGGTTCCCAAATTAGGTCCATTTGATGTTCCTCCCTTGGATTGAGACCGTTTCACTCATGTTTGTCCTCATAGTCATGTGTAGAACCTATTAATCCATGTTTGGTAAGTATGGGTCCATCTAGTTCATCTTATACACTACAAGTGAGTTTCCACAATGTGGAGTCACAGAGGTACATTTCGGACTCCTTACCTCTTCCGGTTCCCAAATTAGGTCCATTTGATGTTCCTCCCTTGGATTGAGACCGTTTCACTCATGTTTGTCCTCATAGTCATGTGTAGAACCTATTAATCCATGTTTGGTAAGTATGGGTCCATCTAGTTCATCTTATACACTACAAGTGAGTTTCCACAATGTGGAGTCACAGAGGTACATTTCGGACTCCTTACCTCTTCCGGTTCCCAAATTAGGTCCATTTGATGTTCCTCCCTTGGATTGAGACCGTTTCACTCATGTTTGTCCTCATAGTCATGTGTAGAACCTATTAATCCATGTTTGGTAAGTATGGGTCCATCTAGTTCATCTTATACACTACAAGTGAGTTTCCACAATGTGGAGTCACAGAGGTACATTTCGGACTCCTTACCTCTTCCGGTTCCCAAATTAGGTCCATTTGATGTTCCTCCCTTGGATTGAGACCGTTTCACTCATGTTTGTCCTCATAGTCATGTGTAGAACCTATTAATCCATGTTTGGTAAGTATGGGTCCATCTAGTTCATCTTATACACTACAAGTGAGTTTCCACAATGTGGAGTCACAGAGGTACATTTCGGACTCCTTACCTCTTCCGGTTCCCAAATTAGGTCCATTTGATGTTCCTCCCTTGGATTGAGACCGTTTCACTCATGTTTGTCCTCATAGTCATGTGTAGAACCTATTAATCCATGTTTGGATAAGTATGGGTCCATCTAGTTCATCTTATACACTACAAGTGAGTTTCCACAATGTGGAGTCACAGAGGTACATTTCGGACTCCTTACCTCTTCCGGTTCCCAAATTAGGTCCATTTGATGTTCCTCCCTTGGATTGAGACCGTTTCACTCATGTTTGTCCTCATAGTCATGTGTAGAACCTATTAATCCATGTTTGGTAAGTATGGGTCCATCTAGTTCATCTTATACACTACAAGTGAGTTTCCACAATGTGGAGTCACAGAGGTACATTTCGGACTCCTTACCTCTTCCGGTTCCCAAATTAGGTCCATTTGATGTTCCTCCCTTGGATTGAGACCGTTTCACTCATGTTTGTCCTCATAGTCATGTGTAGAACCTATTAATCCATGTTTGGTAAGTATGGGTCCATCTAGTTCATCTTATACACTACAAGTGAGTTTCCACAATGTGGAGTCACAGAGGTACATTTCGGACTCCTTACCTCTTCCGGTTCCCAAATTAGGTCCATTTGATGTTCCTCCCTTGGATTGAGACCGTTTCACTCATGTTTGTCCTCATAGTCATGTGTAGAACCTATTAATCCATGTTTGGTAAGTATGGGTCCATCTAGTTCATCTTATACACTACAAGTGAGTTTCCACAATGTGGAGTCACAGAGGTACATTTCGGACTCCTTACCTCTTCCGGTTCCCAAATTAGGTCCATTTGATGTTCCTCCCTTGGATTGAGACCGTTTCACTCATGTTTGTCCTCATAGTCATGTGTAGAACCTATTAATCCATGTTTGGTAAGTATGGGTCCATCTAGTTCATCTTATACACTACAAGTGAGTTTCCACAATGTGGAGTCACAGAGGTACATTTCGGACTCCTTACCTCTTCCGGTTCCCAAATTAGGTCCATTTGATGTTCCTCCCTTGGATTGAGACCGTTTCACTCATGTTTGTCCTCATAGTCATGTGTAGAACCTATTAATCCATGTTTGGTAAGTATGGGTCCATCTAGTTCATCTTATACACTACAAGTGAGTTTCCACAATGTGGAGTCACAGAGGTACATTTCGGACTCCTTACCTCTTCCGGTTCCCAAATTAGGTCCATTTGATGTTCCTCCCTTGGATTGAGACCGTTTCACTCATGTTTGTCCTCATAGTCATGTGTAGAACCTATTAATCCATGTTTGGTAAGTATGGGTCCATCTAGTTCATCTTATACACTACAAGTGAGTTTCCACAATGTGGAGTCACAGAGGTACATTTCGGACTCCTTACCTCTTCCGGTTCCCAAATTAGGTCCATTTGATGTTCCTCCCTTGGATTGAGACCGTTTCACTCATGTTTGTCCTCATAGTCATGTGTAGAACCTATTAATCCATGTTTGGTAAGTATGGGTCCATCTAGTTCATCTTATACACTACAAGTGAGTTTCCACAATGTGGAGTCACAGAGGTACATTTCGGACTCCTTACCTCTTCCGGTTCCCAAATTAGGTCCATTTGATGTTCCTCCCTTGGATTGAGACCGTTTCACTCATGTTTGTCCTCATAGTCATGTGTAGAACCTATTAATCCATGTTTGGTAAGTATGGGTCCATCTAGTTCATCTTATACACTACAAGTGAGTTTCCACAATGTGGAGTCACAGAGGTACATTTCGGACTCCTTACCTCTTCCGGTTCCCAAATTAGGTCCATTTGATGTTCCTCCCTTGGATTGAGACCGTTTCACTCATGTTTGTCCTCATAGTCATGTGTAGAACCTATTAATCCATGTTTGGTAAGTATGGGTCCATCTAGTTCATCTTATACACTACAAGTGAGTTTCCACAATGTGGAGTCACAGAGGTACATTTCGGACTCCTTACCTCTTCCGGTTCCCAAATTAGGTCCATTTGATGTTCCTCCCTTGGATTGAGACCGTTTCACTCATGTTTGTCCTCATAGTCATGTGTAGAACCTATTAATCCATGTTTGGTAAGTATGGGTCCATCTAGTTCATCTTATACACTACAAGTGAGTTTCCACAATGTGGAGTCACAGAGGTACATTTCGGACTCCTTACCTCTTCCGGTTCCCAAATTAGGTCCATTTGATGTTCCTCCCTTGGATTGAGACCGTTTCACTCATGTTTGTCCTCATAGTCATGTGTAGAACCTATTAATCCATGTTTGGTAAGTATGGGTCCATCTAGTTCATCTTATACACTACAAGTGAGTTTCCACAATGTGGAGTCACAGAGGTACATTTCGGACTCCTTACCTCTTCCGGTTCCCAAATTAGGTCCATTTGATGTTCCTCCCTTGGATTGAGACCGTTTCACTCATGTTTGTCCTCATAGTCATGTGTAGAACCTATTAATCCATGTTTGGTAAGTATGGGTCCATCTAGTTCATCTTATACACTACAAGTGAGTTTCCACAATGTGGAGTCACAGAGGTACATTTCGGACTCCTTACCTCTTCCGGTTCCCAAATTAGGTCCATTTGATGTTCCTCCCTTGGATTGAGACCGTTTCACTCATGTTTGTCCTCATAGTCATGTGTAGAACCTATTAATCCATGTTTGGTAAGTATGGGTCCATCTAGTTCATCTTATACACTACAAGTGAGTTTCCACAATGTGGAGTCACAGAGGTACATTTCGGACTCCTTACCTCTTCCGGTTCCCAAATTAGGTCCATTTGATGTTCCTCCCTTGGATTGAGACCGTTTCACTCATGTTTGTCCTCATAGTCATGTGTAGAACCTATTAATCCATGTTTGGTAAGTATGGGTCCATCTAGTTCATCTTATACACTACAAGTGAGTTTCCACAATGTGGAGTCACAGAGGTACATTTCGGACTCCTTACCTCTTCCGGTTCCCAAATTAGGTCCATTTGATGTTCCTCCCTTGGATTGAGACCGTTTCACTCATGTTTGTCCTCATAGTCATGTGTAGAACCTATTAATCCATGTTTGGTAAGTATGGGTCCATCTAGTTCATCTTATACACTACAAGTGAGTTTCCACAATGTGGAGTCACAGAGGTACATTTCGGACTCCTTACCTCTTCCGGTTCCCAAATTAGGTCCATTTGATGTTCCTCCCTTGGATTGAGACCGTTTCACTCATGTTTGTCCTCATAGTCATGTGTAGAACCTATTAATCCATGTTTGGTAAGTATGGGTCCATCTAGTTCATCTTATACACTACAAGTGAGTTTCCACAATGTGGAGTCACAGAGGTACATTTCGGACTCCTTACCTCTTCCGGTTCCCAAATTAGGTCCATTTGATGTTCCTCCCTTGGATTGAGACCGTTTCACTCATGTTTGTCCTCATAGTCATGTGTAGAACCTATTAATCCATGTTTGGTAAGTATGGGTCCATCTAGTTCATCTTATACACTACAAGTGAGTTTCCACAATGTGGAGTCACAGAGGTACATTTCGGACTCCTTACCTCTTCCGGTTCCCAAATTAGGTCCATTTGATGTTCCTCCCTTGGATTGAGACCGTTTCACTCATGTTTGTCCTCATAGTCATGTGTAGAACCTATTAATCCATGTTTGGTAAGTATGGGTCCATCTAGTTCATCTTATACACTACAAGTGAGTTTCCACAATGTGGAGTCACAGAGGTACATTTCGGACTCCTTACCTCTTCCGGTTCCCAAATTAGGTCCATTTGATGTTCCTCCCTTGGATTGAGACCGTTTCACTCATGTTTGTCCTCATAGTCATGTGTAGAACCTATTAATCCATGTTTGGTAAGTATGGGTCCATCTAGTTCATCTTATACACTACAAGTGAGTTTCCACAATGTGGAGTCACAGAGGTACATTTCGGACTCCTTACCTCTTCCGGTTCCCAAATTAGGTCCATTTGATGTTCCTCCCTTGGATTGAGACCGTTTCACTCATGTTTGTCCTCATAGTCATGTGTAGAACCTATTAATCCATGTTTGGTAAGTATGGGTCCATCTAGTTCATCTTATACACTACAAGTGAGTTTCCACAATGTGGAGTCACAGAGGTACATTTCGGACTCCTTACCTCTTCCGGTTCCCAAATTAGGTCCATTTGATGTTCCTCCCTTGGATTGAGACCGTTTCACTCATGTTTGTCCTCATAGTCATGTGTAGAACCTATTAATCCATGTTTGGTAAGTATGGGTCCATCTAGTTCATCTTATACACTACAAGTGAGTTTCCACAATGTGGAGTCACAGAGGTACATTTCGGACTCCTTACCTCTTCCGGTTCCCAAATTAGGTCCATTTGATGTTCCTCCCTTGGATTGAGACCGTTTCACTCATGTTTGTCCTCATAGTCATGTGTAGAACCTATTAATCCATGTTTGGTAAGTATGGGTCCATCTAGTTCATCTTATACACTACAAGTGAGTTTCCACAATGTGGAGTCACAGAGGTACATTTCGGACTCCTTACCTCTTCCGGTTCCCAAATTAGGTCCATTTGATGTTCCTCCCTTGGATTGAGACCGTTTCACTCATGTTTGTCCTCATAGTCATGTGTAGAACCTATTAATCCATGTTTGGTAAGTATGGGTCCATCTAGTTCATCTTATACACTACAAGTGAGTTTCCACAATGTGGAGTCACAGAGGTACATTTCGGACTCCTTACCTCTTCCGGTTCCCAAATTAGGTCCATTTGATGTTCCTCCCTTGGATTGAGACCGTTTCACTCATGTTTGTCCTCATAGTCATGTGTAGAACCTATTAATCCATGTTTGGTAAGTATGGGTCCATCTAGTTCATCTTATACACTACAAGTGAGTTTCCACAATGTGGAGTCACAGAGGTACATTTCGGACTCCTTACCTCTTCCGGTTCCCAAATTAGGTCCATTTGATGTTCCTCCCTTGGATTGAGACCGTTTCACTCATGTTTGTCCTCATAGTCATGTGTAGAACCTATTAATCCATGTTTGGTAAGTATGGGTCCATCTAGTTCATCTTATACACTACAAGTGAGTTTCCACAATGTGGAGTCACAGAGGTACATTTCGGACTCCTTACCTCTTCCGGTTCCCAAATTAGGTCCATTTGATGTTCCTCCCTTGGATTGAGACCGTTTCACTCATGTTTGTCCTCATAGTCATGTGTAGAACCTATTAATCCATGTTTGGTAAGTATGGGTCCATCTAGTTCATCTTATACACTACAAGTGAGTTTCCACAATGTGGAGTCACAGAGGTACATTTCGGACTCCTTACCTCTTCCGGTTCCCAAATTAGGTCCATTTGATGTTCCTCCCTTGGATTGAGACCGTTTCACTCATGTTTGTCCTCATAGTCATGTGTAGAACCTATTAATCCATGTTTGGTAAGTATGGGTCCATCTAGTTCATCTTATACACTACAAGTGAGTTTCCACAATGTGGAGTCACAGAGGTACATTTCGGACTCCTTACCTCTTCCGGTTCCCAAATTAGGTCCATTTGATGTTCCTCCCTTGGATTGAGACCGTTTCACTCATGTTTGTCCTCATAGTCATGTGTAGAACCTATTAATCCATGTTTGGTAAGTATGGGTCCATCTAGTTCATCTTATACACTACAAGTGAGTTTCCACAATGTGGAGTCACAGAGGTACATTTCGGACTCCTTACCTCTTCCGGTTCCCAAATTAGGTCCATTTGATGTTCCTCCCTTGGATTGAGACCGTTTCACTCATGTTTGTCCTCATAGTCATGTGTAGAACCTATTAATCCATGTTTGGTAAGTATGGGTCCATCTAGTTCATCTTATACACTACAAGTGAGTTTCCACAATGTGGAGTCACAGAGGTACATTTCGGACTCCTTACCTCTTCCGGTTCCCAAATTAGGTCCATTTGATGTTCCTCCCTTGGATTGAGACCGTTTCACTCATGTTTGTCCTCATAGTCATGTGTAGAACCTATTAATCCATGTTTGGTAAGTATGGGTCCATCTAGTTCATCTTATACACTACAAGTGAGTTTCCACAATGTGGAGTCACAGAGGTACATTTCGGACTCCTTACCTCTTCCGGTTCCCAAATTAGGTCCATTTGATGTTCCTCCCTTGGATTGAGACCGTTTCACTCATGTTTGTCCTCATAGTCATGTGTAGAACCTATTAATCCATGTTTGGTAAGTATGGGTCCATCTAGTTCATCTTATACACTACAAGTGAGTTTCCACAATGTGGAGTCACAGAGGTACATTTCGGACTCCTTACCTCTTCCGGTTCCCAAATTAGGTCCATTTGATGTTCCTCCCTTGGATTGAGACCGTTTCACTCATGTTTGTCCTCATAGTCATGTGTAGAACCTATTAATCCATGTTTGGTAAGTATGGGTCCATCTAGTTCATCTTATACACTACAAGTGAGTTTCCACAATGTGGAGTCACAGAGGTACATTTCGGACTCCTTACCTCTTCCGGTTCCCAAATTAGGTCCATTTGATGTTCCTCCCTTGGATTGAGACCGTTTCACTCATGTTTGTCCTCATAGTCATGTGTAGAACCTATTAATCCATGTTTGGTAAGTATGGGTCCATCTAGTTCATCTTATACACTACAAGTGAGTTTCCACAATGTGGAGTCACAGAGGTACATTTCGGACTCCTTACCTCTTCCGGTTCCCAAATTAGGTCCATTTGATGTTCCTCCCTTGGATTGAGACCGTTTCACTCATGTTTGTCCTCATAGTCATGTGTAGAACCTATTAATCCATGTTTGGTAAGTATGGGTCCATCTAGTTCATCTTATACACTACAAGTGAGTTTCCACAATGTGGAGTCACAGAGGTACATTTCGGACTCCTTACCTCTTCCGGTTCCCAAATTAGGTCCATTTGATGTTCCTCCCTTGGATTGAGACCGTTTCACTCATGTTTGTCCTCATAGTCATGTGTAGAACCTATTAATCCATGTTTGGTAAGTATGGGTCCATCTAGTTCATCTTATACACTACAAGTGAGTTTCCACAATGTGGAGTCACAGAGGTACATTTCGGACTCCTTACCTCTTCCGGTTCCCAAATTAGGTCCATTTGATGTTCCTCCCTTGGATTGAGACCGTTTCACTCATGTTTGTCCTCATAGTCATGTGTAGAACCTATTAATCCATGTTTGGTAAGTATGGGTCCATCTAGTTCATCTTATACACTACAAGTGAGTTTCCACAATGTGGAGTCACAGAGGTACATTTCGGACTCCTTACCTCTTCCGGTTCCCAAATTAGGTCCATTTGATGTTCCTCCCTTGGATTGAGACCGTTTCACTCATGTTTGTCCTCATAGTCATGTGTAGAACCTATTAATCCATGTTTGGTAAGTATGGGTCCATCTAGTTCATCTTATACACTACAAGTGAGTTTCCACAATGTGGAGTCACAGAGGTACATTTCGGACTCCTTACCTCTTCCGGTTCCCAAATTAGGTCCATTTGATGTTCCTCCCTTGGATTGAGACCGTTTCACTCATGTTTGTCCTCATAGTCATGTGTAGAACCTATTAATCCATGTTTGGTAAGTATGGGTCCATCTAGTTCATCTTATACACTACAAGTGAGTTTCCACAATGTGGAGTCACAGAGGTACATTTCGGACTCCTTACCTCTTCCGGTTCCCAAATTAGGTCCATTTGATGTTCCTCCCTTGGATTGAGACCGTTTCACTCATGTTTGTCCTCATAGTCATGTGTAGAACCTATTAATCCATGTTTGGTAAGTATGGGTCCATCTAGTTCATCTTATACACTACAAGTGAGTTTCCACAATGTGGAGTCACAGAGGTACATTTCGGACTCCTTACCTCTTCCGGTTCCCAAATTAGGTCCATTTGATGTTCCTCCCTTGGATTGAGACCGTTTCACTCATGTTTGTCCTCATAGTCATGTGTAGAACCTATTAATCCATGTTTGGTAAGTATGGGTCCATCTAGTTCATCTTATACACTACAAGTGAGTTTCCACAATGTGGAGTCACAGAGGTACATTTCGGACTCCTTACCTCTTCCGGTTCCCAAATTAGGTCCATTTGATGTTCCTCCCTTGGATTGAGACCGTTTCACTCATGTTTGTCCTCATAGTCATGTGTAGAACCTATTAATCCATGTTTGGTAAGTATGGGTCCATCTAGTTCATCTTATACACTACAAGTGAGTTTCCACAATGTGGAGTCACAGAGGTACATTTCGGACTCCTTACCTCTTCCGGTTCCCAAATTAGGTCCATTTGATGTTCCTCCCTTGGATTGAGACCGTTTCACTCATGTTTGTCCTCATAGTCATGTGTAGAACCTATTAATCCATGTTTGGTAAGTATGGGTCCATCTAGTTCATCTTATACACTACAAGTGAGTTTCCACAATGTGGAGTCACAGAGGTACATTTCGGACTCCTTACCTCTTCCGGTTCCCAAATTAGGTCCATTTGATGTTCCTCCCTTGGATTGAGACCGTTTCACTCATGTTTGTCCTCATAGTCATGTGTAGAACCTATTAATCCATGTTTGGGTAAGTATGGGTCCATCTAGTTCATCTTATACACTACAAGTGAGTTTCCACAATGTGGAGTCACAGAGGTACATTTCGGACTCCTTACCTCTTCCGGTTCCCAAATTAGGTCCATTTGATGTTCCTCCCTTGGATTGAGACCGTTTCACTCATGTTTGTCCTCATAGTCATGTGTAGAACCTATTAATCCATGTTTGGTAAGTATGGGTCCATCTAGTTCATCTTATACACTACAAGTGAGTTTCCACAATGTGGAGTCACAG
>CACVBM020000251.1:0-15056 GCA_902728155.2 Microthlaspi erraticum | reverse complement strand
TTCGGACTCCTTACCTCTTCCGGTTCCCAAATTAGGTCCATTTGATGTTCCTCCCTTGGATTGAGACCGTTTCACTCATGTTTGTCCTCATAGTCATGTGTAGAACCTATTAATCCATGTTTGGATAAGTATGGGTCCATCTAGTTCATCTTATACACTACAAGTGAGTTTCCACAATGTGGAGTCACAGAGGTACATTTCGGACTCCTTACCTCTTCCGGTTCCCAAATTAGGTCCATTTGATGTTCCTCCCTTGGATTGAGACCGTTTCACTCATGTTTGTCCTCATAGTCATGTGTAGAACCTATTAATCCATGTTTGGTAAGTATGGGTCCATCTAGTTCATCTTATACACTACAAGTGAGTTTCCACAATGTGGAGTCACAGAGGTACATTTCGGACTCCTTACCTCTTCCGGTTCCCAAATTAGGTCCATTTGATGTTCCTCCCTTGGATTGAGACCGTTTCACTCATGTTTGTCCTCATAGTCATGTGTAGAACCTATTAATCCATGTTTGGATAAGTATGGGTCCATCTAGTTCATCTTATACACTACAAGTGAGTTTCCACAATGTGGAGTCACAGAGGTACATTTCGGACTCCTTACCTCTTCCGGTTCCCAAATTAGGTCCATTTGATGTTCCTCCCTTGGATTGAGACCGTTTCACTCATGTTTGTCCTCATAGTCATGTGTAGAACCTATTAATCCATGTTTGGGAAGTATGGGTCCATCTAGTTCATCTTATACACTACAAGTGAGTTTCCACAATGTGGAGTCACAGAGGTACATTTCGGACTCCTTACCTCTTCCGGTTCCCAAATTAGGTCCATTTGATGTTCCTCCCTTGGATTGAGACCGTTTCACTCATGTTTGTCCTCATAGTCATGTGTAGAACCTATTAATCCATGTTTGGTAAGTATGGGTCCATCTAGTTCATCTTATACACTACAAGTGAGTTTCCACAATGTGGAGTCACAGAGGTACATTTCGGACTCCTTACCTCTTCCGGTTCCCAAATTAGGTCCATTTGATGTTCCTCCCTTGGATTGAGACCGTTTCACTCATGTTTGTCCTCATAGTCATGTGTAGAACCTATTAATCCATGTTTGGTAAGTATGGGTCCATCTAGTTCATCTTATACACTACAAGTGAGTTTCCACAATGTGGAGTCACAGAGGTACATTTCGGACTCCTTACCTCTTCCGGTTCCCAAATTAGGTCCATTTGATGTTCCTCCCTTGGATTGAGACCGTTTCACTCATGTTTGTCCTCATAGTCATGTGTAGAACCTATTAATCCATGTTTGGTAAGTATGGGTCCATCTAGTTCATCTTATACACTACAAGTGAGTTTCCACAATGTGGAGTCACAGAGGTACATTTCGGACTCCTTACCTCTTCCGGTTCCCAAATTAGGTCCATTTGATGTTCCTCCCTTGGATTGAGACCGTTTCACTCATGTTTGTCCTCATAGTCATGTGTAGAACCTATTAATCCATGTTTGGATAAGTATGGGTCCATCTAGTTCATCTTATACACTACAAGTGAGTTTCCACAATGTGGAGTCACAGAGGTACATTTCGGACTCCTTACCTCTTCCGGTTCCCAAATTAGGTCCATTTGATGTTCCTCCCTTGGATTGAGACCGTTTCACTCATGTTTGTCCTCATAGTCATGTGTAGAACCTATTAATCCATGTTTGGATAAGTATGGGTCCATCTAGTTCATCTTATACACTACAAGTGAGTTTCCACAATGTGGAGTCACAGAGGTACATTTCGGACTCCTTACCTCTTCCGGTTCCCAAATTAGGTCCATTTGATGTTCCTCCCTTGGATTGAGACCGTTTCACTCATGTTTGTCCTCATAGTCATGTGTAGAACCTATTAATCCATGTTTGGGTAAGTATGGGTCCATCTAGTTCATCTTATACACTACAAGTGAGTTTCCACAATGTGGAGTCACAGAGGTACATTTCGGACTCCTTACCTCTTCCGGTTCCCAAATTAGGTCCATTTGATGTTCCTCCCTTGGATTGAGACCGTTTCACTCATGTTTGTCCTCATAGTCATGTGTAGAACCTATTAATCCATGTTTGGGTAAGTATGGGTCCATCTAGTTCATCTTATACACTACAAGTGAGTTTCCACAATGTGGAGTCACAGAGGTACATTTCGGACTCCTTACCTCTTCCGGTTCCCAAATTAGGTCCATTTGATGTTCCTCCCTTGGATTGAGACCGTTTCACTCATGTTTGTCCTCATAGTCATGTGTAGAACCTATTAATCCATGTTTGGTAAGTATGGGTCCATCTAGTTCATCTTATACACTACAAGTGAGTTTCCACAATGTGGAGTCACAGAGGTACATTTCGGACTCCTTACCTCTTCCGGTTCCCAAATTAGGTCCATTTGATGTTCCTCCCTTGGATTGAGACCGTTTCACTCATGTTTGTCCTCATAGTCATGTGTAGAACCTATTAATCCATGTTTGGGTAAGTATGGGTCCATCTAGTTCATCTTATACACTACAAGTGAGTTTCCACAATGTGGAGTCACAGAGGTACATTTCGGACTCCTTACCTCTTCCGGTTCCCAAATTAGGTCCATTTGATGTTCCTCCCTTGGATTGAGAGTTTCACTCATGTTTGTCCTCCATGTGTAGTTTGGGTAAGTATGGGTCCATCTAGTTCATCTTATACACTACAAGTGAGTTTCCACAATGTGGAGTCACAGAGGTACATTTCGGACTCCTTACCTCTTCCGGTTCCCAAATTAGGTCCATTTGATGTTCCTCCCTTGGATTGAGACCGTTTCACTCATGTTTGTCCTCATAGTCATGTGTAGAACCTATTAATCCATGTTTGGGTAAGTATGGGTCCATCTAGTTCATCTTATACACTACAAGTGAGTTTCCACAATGTGGAGTCACAGAGGTACATTTCGGACTCCTTACCTCTTCCGGTTCCCAAATTAGGTCCATTTGATGTTCCTCCCTTGGATTGAGACCGTTTCACTCATGTTTGTCCTCATAGTCATGTGTAGAACCTATTAATCCATGTTTGGGTAAGTATGGGTCCATCTAGTTCATCTTATACACTACAAGTGAGTTTCCACAATGTGGAGTCACAGAGGTACATTTCGGACTCCTTACCTCTTCCGGTTCCCAAATTAGGTCCATTTGATGTTCCTCCCTTGGATTGAGACCGTTTCACTCATGTTTGTCCTCATAGTCATGTGTAGAACCTATTAATCCATGTTTGGGTAAGTATGGGTCCATCTAGTTCATCTTATACACTACAAGTGAGTTTCCACAATGTGGAGTCACAGAGGTACATTTCGGACTCCTTACCTCTTCCGGTTCCCAAATTAGGTCCATTTGATGTTCCTCCCTTGGATTGAGACCGTTTCACTCATGTTTGTCCTCATAGTCATGTGTAGAACCTATTAATCCATGTTTGGGTAAGTATGGGTCCATCTAGTTCATCTTATACACTACAAGTGAGTTTCCACAATGTGGAGTCACAGAGGTACATTTCGGACTCCTTACCTCTTCCGGTTCCCAAATTAGGTCCATTTGATGTTCCTCCCTTGGATTGAGACCGTTTCACTCATGTTTGTCCTCATAGTCATGTGTAGAACCTATTAATCCATGTTTGGGTAAGTATGGGTCCATCTAGTTCATCTTATACACTACAAGTGAGTTTCCACAATGTGGAGTCACAGAGGTACATTTCGGACTCCTTACCTCTTCCGGTTCCCAAATTAGGTCCATTTGATGTTCCTCCCTTGGATTGAGACCGTTTCACTCATGTTTGTCCTCATAGTCATGTGTAGAACCTATTAATCCATGTTTGGGTAAGTATGGGTCCATCTAGTTCATCTTATACACTACAAGTGAGTTTCCACAATGTGGAGTCACAGAGGTACATTTCGGACTCCTTACCTCTTCCGGTTCCCAAATTAGGTCCATTTGATGTTCCTCCCTTGGATTGAGACCGTTTCACTCATGTTTGTCCTCATAGTCATGTGTAGAACCTATTAATCCATGTTTGGGTAAGTATGGGTCCATCTAGTTCATCTTATACACTACAAGTGAGTTTCCACAATGTGGAGTCACAGAGGTACATTTCGGACTCCTTACCTCTTCCGGTTCCCAAATTAGGTCCATTTGATGTTCCTCCCTTGGATTGAGACCGTTTCACTCATGTTTGTCCTCATAGTCATGTGTAGAACCTATTAATCCATGTTTGGGTAAGTATGGGTCCATCTAGTTCATCTTATACACTACAAGTGAGTTTCCACAATGTGGAGTCACAGAGGTACATTTCGGACTCCTTACCTCTTCCGGTTCCCAAATTAGGTCCATTTGATGTTCCTCCCTTGGATTGAGACCGTTTCACTCATGTTTGTCCTCATAGTCATGTGTAGAACCTATTAATCCATGTTTGGGTAAGTATGGGTCCATCTAGTTCATCTTATACACTACAAGTGAGTTTCCACAATGTGGAGTCACAGAGGTACATTTCGGACTCCTTACCTCTTCCGGTTCCCAAATTAGGTCCATTTGATGTTCCTCCCTTGGATTGAGACCGTTTCACTCATGTTTGTCCTCATAGTCATGTGTAGAACCTATTAATCCATGTTTGGGTAAGTATGGGTCCATCTAGTTCATCTTATACACTACAAGTGAGTTTCCACAATGTGGAGTCACAGAGGTACATTTCGGACTCCTTACCTCTTCCGGTTCCCAAATTAGGTCCATTTGATGTTCCTCCCTTGGATTGAGACCGTTTCACTCATGTTTGTCCTCATAGTCATGTGTAGAACCTATTAATCCATGTTTGGGTAAGTATGGGTCCATCTAGTTCATCTTATACACTACAAGTGAGTTTCCACAATGTGGAGTCACAGAGGTACATTTCGGACTCCTTACCTCTTCCGGTTCCCAAATTAGGTCCATTTGATGTTCCTCCCTTGGATTGAGACCGTTTCACTCATGTTTGTCCTCATAGTCATGTGTAGAACCTATTAATCCATGTTTGGGTAAGTATGGGTCCATCTAGTTCATCTTATACACTACAAGTGAGTTTCCACAATGTGGAGTCACAGAGGTACATTTCGGACTCCTTACCTCTTCCGGTTCCCAAATTAGGTCCATTTGATGTTCCTCCCTTGGATTGAGACCGTTTCACTCATGTTTGTCCTCATAGTCATGTGTAGAACCTATTAATCCATGTTTGGGTAAGTATGGGTCCATCTAGTTCATCTTATACACTACAAGTGAGTTTCCACAATGTGGAGTCACAGAGGTACATTTCGGACTCCTTACCTCTTCCGGTTCCCAAATTAGGTCCATTTGATGTTCCTCCCTTGGATTGAGACCGTTTCACTCATGTTTGTCCTCATAGTCATGTGTAGAACCTATTAATCCATGTTTGGGTAAGTATGGGTCCATCTAGTTCATCTTATACACTACAAGTGAGTTTCCACAATGTGGAGTCACAGAGGTACATTTCGGACTCCTTACCTCTTCCGGTTCCCAAATTAGGTCCATTTGATGTTCCTCCCTTGGATTGAGACCGTTTCACTCATGTTTGTCCTCATAGTCATGTGTAGAACCTATTAATCCATGTTTGGGTAAGTATGGGTCCATCTAGTTCATCTTATACACTACAAGTGAGTTTCCACAATGTGGAGTCACAGAGGTACATTTCGGACTCCTTACCTCTTCCGGTTCCCAAATTAGGTCCATTTGATGTTCCTCCCTTGGATTGAGACCGTTTCACTCATGTTTGTCCTCATAGTCATGTGTAGAACCTATTAATCCATGTTTGGGTAAGTATGGGTCCATCTAGTTCATCTTATACACTACAAGTGAGTTTCCACAATGTGGAGTCACAGAGGTACATTTCGGACTCCTTACCTCTTCCGGTTCCCAAATTAGGTCCATTTGATGTTCCTCCCTTGGATTGAGACCGTTTCACTCATGTTTGTCCTCATAGTCATGTGTAGAACCTATTAATCCATGTTTGGGTAAGTATGGGTCCATCTAGTTCATCTTATACACTACAAGTGAGTTTCCACAATGTGGAGTCACAGAGGTACATTTCGGACTCCTTACCTCTTCCGGTTCCCAAATTAGGTCCATTTGATGTTCCTCCCTTGGATTGAGACCGTTTCACTCATGTTTGTCCTCATAGTCATGTGTAGAACCTATTAATCCATGTTTGGGTAAGTATGGGTCCATCTAGTTCATCTTATACACTACAAGTGAGTTTCCACAATGTGGAGTCACAGAGGTACATTTCGGACTCCTTACCTCTTCCGGTTCCCAAATTAGGTCCATTTGATGTTCCTCCCTTGGATTGAGACCGTTTCACTCATGTTTGTCCTCATAGTCATGTGTAGAACCTATTAATCCATGTTTGGGTAAGTATGGGTCCATCTAGTTCATCTTATACACTACAAGTGAGTTTCCACAATGTGGAGTCACAGAGGTACATTTCGGACTCCTTACCTCTTCCGGTTCCCAAATTAGGTCCATTTGATGTTCCTCCCTTGGATTGAGACCGTTTCACTCATGTTTGTCCTCATAGTCATGTGTAGAACCTATTAATCCATGTTTGGGTAAGTATGGGTCCATCTAGTTCATCTTATACACTACAAGTGAGTTTCCACAATGTGGAGTCACAGAGGTACATTTCGGACTCCTTACCTCTTCCGGTTCCCAAATTAGGTCCATTTGATGTTCCTCCCTTGGATTGAGACCGTTTCACTCATGTTTGTCCTCATAGTCATGTGTAGAACCTATTAATCCATGTTTGGGTAAGTATGGGTCCATCTAGTTCATCTTATACACTACAAGTGAGTTTCCACAATGTGGAGTCACAGAGGTACATTTCGGACTCCTTACCTCTTCCGGTTCCCAAATTAGGTCCATTTGATGTTCCTCCCTTGGATTGAGACCGTTTCACTCATGTTTGTCCTCATAGTCATGTGTAGAACCTATTAATCCATGTTTGGGTAAGTATGGGTCCATCTAGTTCATCTTATACACTACAAGTGAGTTTCCACAATGTGGAGTCACAGAGGTACATTTCGGACTCCTTACCTCTTCCGGTTCCCAAATTAGGTCCATTTGATGTTCCTCCCTTGGATTGAGACCGTTTCACTCATGTTTGTCCTCATAGTCATGTGTAGAACCTATTAATCCATGTTTGGGTAAGTATGGGTCCATCTAGTTCATCTTATACACTACAAGTGAGTTTCCACAATGTGGAGTCACAGAGGTACATTTCGGACTCCTTACCTCTTCCGGTTCCCAAATTAGGTCCATTTGATGTTCCTCCCTTGGATTGAGACCGTTTCACTCATGTTTGTCCTCATAGTCATGTGTAGAACCTATTAATCCATGTTTGGGTAAGTATGGGTCCATCTAGTTCATCTTATACACTACAAGTGAGTTTCCACAATGTGGAGTCACAGAGGTACATTTCGGACTCCTTACCTCTTCCGGTTCCCAAATTAGGTCCATTTGATGTTCCTCCCTTGGATTGAGACCGTTTCACTCATGTTTGTCCTCATAGTCATGTGTAGAACCTATTAATCCATGTTTGGGTAAGTATGGGTCCATCTAGTTCATCTTATACACTACAAGTGAGTTTCCACAATGTGGAGTCACAGAGGTACATTTCGGACTCCTTACCTCTTCCGGTTCCCAAATTAGGTCCATTTGATGTTCCTCCCTTGGATTGAGACCGTTTCACTCATGTTTGTCCTCATAGTCATGTGTAGAACCTATTAATCCATGTTTGGGTAAGTATGGGTCCATCTAGTTCATCTTATACACTACAAGTGAGTTTCCACAATGTGGAGTCACAGAGGTACATTTCGGACTCCTTACCTCTTCCGGTTCCCAAATTAGGTCCATTTGATGTTCCTCCCTTGGATTGAGACCGTTTCACTCATGTTTGTCCTCATAGTCATGTGTAGAACCTATTAATCCATGTTTGGGTAAGTATGGGTCCATCTAGTTCATCTTATACACTACAAGTGAGTTTCCACAATGTGGAGTCACAGAGGTACATTTCGGACTCCTTACCTCTTCCGGTTCCCAAATTAGGTCCATTTGATGTTCCTCCCTTGGATTGAGACCGTTTCACTCATGTTTGTCCTCATAGTCATGTGTAGAACCTATTAATCCATGTTTGGGTAAGTATGGGTCCATCTAGTTCATCTTATACACTACAAGTGAGTTTCCACAATGTGGAGTCACAGAGGTACATTTCGGACTCCTTACCTCTTCCGGTTCCCAAATTAGGTCCATTTGATGTTCCTCCCTTGGATTGAGACCGTTTCACTCATGTTTGTCCTCATAGTCATGTGTAGAACCTATTAATCCATGTTTGGGTAAGTATGGGTCCATCTAGTTCATCTTATACACTACAAGTGAGTTTCCACAATGTGGAGTCACAGAGGTACATTTCGGACTCCTTACCTCTTCCGGTTCCCAAATTAGGTCCATTTGATGTTCCTCCCTTGGATTGAGACCGTTTCACTCATGTTTGTCCTCATAGTCATGTGTAGAACCTATTAATCCATGTTTGGGTAAGTATGGGTCCATCTAGTTCATCTTATACACTACAAGTGAGTTTCCACAATGTGGAGTCACAGAGGTACATTTCGGACTCCTTACCTCTTCCGGTTCCCAAATTAGGTCCATTTGATGTTCCTCCCTTGGATTGAGACCGTTTCACTCATGTTTGTCCTCATAGTCATGTGTAGAACCTATTAATCCATGTTTGGGTAAGTATGGGTCCATCTAGTTCATCTTATACACTACAAGTGAGTTTCCACAATGTGGAGTCACAGAGGTACATTTCGGACTCCTTACCTCTTCCGGTTCCCAAATTAGGTCCATTTGATGTTCCTCCCTTGGATTGAGACCGTTTCACTCATGTTTGTCCTCATAGTCATGTGTAGAACCTATTAATCCATGTTTGGGTAAGTATGGGTCCATCTAGTTCATCTTATACACTACAAGTGAGTTTCCACAATGTGGAGTCACAGAGGTACATTTCGGACTCCTTACCTCTTCCGGTTCCCAAATTAGGTCCATTTGATGTTCCTCCCTTGGATTGAGACCGTTTCACTCATGTTTGTCCTCATAGTCATGTGTAGAACCTATTAATCCATGTTTGGGTAAGTATGGGTCCATCTAGTTCATCTTATACACTACAAGTGAGTTTCCACAATGTGGAGTCACAGAGGTACATTTCGGACTCCTTACCTCTTCCGGTTCCCAAATTAGGTCCATTTGATGTTCCTCCCTTGGATTGAGACCGTTTCACTCATGTTTGTCCTCATAGTCATGTGTAGAACCTATTAATCCATGTTTGGGTAAGTATGGGTCCATCTAGTTCATCTTATACACTACAAGTGAGTTTCCACAATGTGGAGTCACAGAGGTACATTTCGGACTCCTTACCTCTTCCGGTTCCCAAATTAGGTCCATTTGATGTTCCTCCCTTGGATTGAGACCGTTTCACTCATGTTTGTCCTCATAGTCATGTGTAGAACCTATTAATCCATGTTTGGGTAAGTATGGGTCCATCTAGTTCATCTTATACACTACAAGTGAGTTTCCACAATGTGGAGTCACAGAGGTACATTTCGGACTCCTTACCTCTTCCGGTTCCCAAATTAGGTCCATTTGATGTTCCTCCCTTGGATTGAGACCGTTTCACTCATGTTTGTCCTCATAGTCATGTGTAGAACCTATTAATCCATGTTTGGGTAAGTATGGGTCCATCTAGTTCATCTTATACACTACAAGTGAGTTTCCACAATGTGGAGTCACAGAGGTACATTTCGGACTCCTTACCTCTTCCGGTTCCCAAATTAGGTCCATTTGATGTTCCTCCCTTGGATTGAGACCGTTTCACTCATGTTTGTCCTCATAGTCATGTGTAGAACCTATTAATCCATGTTTGGGTAAGTATGGGTCCATCTAGTTCATCTTATACACTACAAGTGAGTTTCCACAATGTGGAGTCACAGAGGTACATTTCGGACTCCTTACCTCTTCCGGTTCCCAAATTAGGTCCATTTGATGTTCCTCCCTTGGATTGAGACCGTTTCACTCATGTTTGTCCTCATAGTCATGTGTAGAACCTATTAATCCATGTTTGGGTAAGTATGGGTCCATCTAGTTCATCTTATACACTACAAGTGAGTTTCCACAATGTGGAGTCACAGAGGTACATTTCGGACTCCTTACCTCTTCCGGTTCCCAAATTAGGTCCATTTGATGTTCCTCCCTTGGATTGAGACCGTTTCACTCATGTTTGTCCTCATAGTCATGTGTAGAACCTATTAATCCATGTTTGGGTAAGTATGGGTCCATCTAGTTCATCTTATACACTACAAGTGAGTTTCCACAATGTGGAGTCACAGAGGTACATTTCGGACTCCTTACCTCTTCCGGTTCCCAAATTAGGTCCATTTGATGTTCCTCCCTTGGATTGAGACCGTTTCACTCATGTTTGTCCTCATAGTCATGTGTAGAACCTATTAATCCATGTTTGGGTAAGTATGGGTCCATCTAGTTCATCTTATACACTACAAGTGAGTTTCCACAATGTGGAGTCACAGAGGTACATTTCGGACTCCTTACCTCTTCCGGTTCCCAAATTAGGTCCATTTGATGTTCCTCCCTTGGATTGAGACCGTTTCACTCATGTTTGTCCTCATAGTCATGTGTAGAACCTATTAATCCATGTTTGGGTAAGTATGGGTCCATCTAGTTCATCTTATACACTACAAGTGAGTTTCCACAATGTGGAGTCACAGAGGTACATTTCGGACTCCTTACCTCTTCCGGTTCCCAAATTAGGTCCATTTGATGTTCCTCCCTTGGATTGAGACCGTTTCACTCATGTTTGTCCTCATAGTCATGTGTAGAACCTATTAATCCATGTTTGGGTAAGTATGGGTCCATCTAGTTCATCTTATACACTACAAGTGAGTTTCCACAATGTGGAGTCACAGAGGTACATTTCGGACTCCTTACCTCTTCCGGTTCCCAAATTAGGTCCATTTGATGTTCCTCCCTTGGATTGAGACCGTTTCACTCATGTTTGTCCTCATAGTCATGTGTAGAACCTATTAATCCATGTTTGGGTAAGTATGGGTCCATCTAGTTCATCTTATACACTACAAGTGAGTTTCCACAATGTGGAGTCACAGAGGTACATTTCGGACTCCTTACCTCTTCCGGTTCCCAAATTAGGTCCATTTGATGTTCCTCCCTTGGATTGAGACCGTTTCACTCATGTTTGTCCTCATAGTCATGTGTAGAACCTATTAATCCATGTTTGGGTAAGTATGGGTCCATCTAGTTCATCTTATACACTACAAGTGAGTTTCCACAATGTGGAGTCACAGAGGTACATTTCGGACTCCTTACCTCTTCCGGTTCCCAAATTAGGTCCATTTGATGTTCCTCCCTTGGATTGAGACCGTTTCACTCATGTTTGTCCTCATAGTCATGTGTAGAACCTATTAATCCATGTTTGGGTAAGTATGGGTCCATCTAGTTCATCTTATACACTACAAGTGAGTTTCCACAATGTGGAGTCACAGAGGTACATTTCGGACTCCTTACCTCTTCCGGTTCCCAAATTAGGTCCATTTGATGTTCCTCCCTTGGATTGAGACCGTTTCACTCATGTTTGTCCTCATAGTCATGTGTAGAACCTATTAATCCATGTTTGGGTAAGTATGGGTCCATCTAGTTCATCTTATACACTACAAGTGAGTTTCCACAATGTGGAGTCACAGAGGTACATTTCGGACTCCTTACCTCTTCCGGTTCCCAAATTAGGTCCATTTGATGTTCCTCCCTTGGATTGAGACCGT
The DNA here is from genome assembly GCA_902728155.2 of Microthlaspi erraticum. Lineage (NCBI taxonomy): Eukaryota > Viridiplantae > Streptophyta > Magnoliopsida > Brassicales > Brassicaceae > Microthlaspi > Microthlaspi erraticum. Next base: position 3,135 of record CACVBM020000251.1, on the reverse strand, counting down.
TTCACTCATGTTTGTCCTCATAGTCATGTGTAGAACCTATTAATCCATGTTTGGGTAAGTATGGGTCCATCTAGTTCATCTTATACACTACAAGTGAGTTTCCACAATGTGGAGTCACAGAGGTACATTTCGGACTCCTTACCTCTTCCGGTTCCCAAATTAGGTCCATTTGATGTTCCTCCCTTGGATTGAGACCGTTTCACTCATGTTTGTCCTCATAGTCATGTGTAGAACCTATTAATCCATGTTTGGGTAAGTATGGGTCCATCTAGTTCATCTTATACACTACAAGTGAGTTTCCACAATGTGGAGTCACAGAGGTACATTTCGGACTCCTTACCTCTTCCGGTTCCCAAATTAGGTCCATTTGATGTTCCTCCCTTGGATTGAGACCGTTTCACTCATGTTTGTCCTCATAGTCATGTGTAGAACCTATTAATCCATGTTTGGGTAAGTATGGGTCCATCTAGTTCATCTTATACACTACAAGTGAGTTTCCACAATGTGGAGTCACAGAGGTACATTTCGGACTCCTTACCTCTTCCGGTTCCCAAATTAGGTCCATTTGATGTTCCTCCCTTGGATTGAGACCGTTTCACTCATGTTTGTCCTCATAGTCATGTGTAGAACCTATTAATCCATGTTTGGGTAAGTATGGGTCCATCTAGTTCATCTTATACACTACAAGTGAGTTTCCACAATGTGGAGTCACAGAGGTACATTTCGGACTCCTTACCTCTTCCGGTTCCCAAATTAGGTCCATTTGATGTTCCTCCCTTGGATTGAGACCGTTTCACTCATGTTTGTCCTCATAGTCATGTGTAGAACCTATTAATCCATGTTTGGGTAAGTATGGGTCCATCTAGTTCATCTTATACACTACAAGTGAGTTTCCACAATGTGGAGTCACAGAGGTACATTTCGGACTCCTTACCTCTTCCGGTTCCCAAATTAGGTCCATTTGATGTTCCTCCCTTGGATTGAGACCGTTTCACTCATGTTTGTCCTCATAGTCATGTGTAGAACCTATTAATCCATGTTTGGGTAAGTATGGGTCCATCTAGTTCATCTTATACACTACAAGTGAGTTTCCACAATGTGGAGTCACAGAGGTACATTTCGGACTCCTTACCTCTTCCGGTTCCCAAATTAGGTCCATTTGATGTTCCTCCCTTGGATTGAGACCGTTTCACTCATGTTTGTCCTCATAGTCATGTGTAGAACCTATTAATCCATGTTTGGGTAAGTATGGGTCCATCTAGTTCATCTTATACACTACAAGTGAGTTTCCACAATGTGGAGTCACAGAGGTACATTTCGGACTCCTTACCTCTTCCGGTTCCCAAATTAGGTCCATTTGATGTTCCTCCCTTGGATTGAGACCGTTTCACTCATGTTTGTCCTCATAGTCATGTGTAGAACCTATTAATCCATGTTTGGGTAAGTATGGGTCCATCTAGTTCATCTTATACACTACAAGTGAGTTTCCACAATGTGGAGTCACAGAGGTACATTTCGGACTCCTTACCTCTTCCGGTTCCCAAATTAGGTCCATTTGATGTTCCTCCCTTGGATTGAGACCGTTTCACTCATGTTTGTCCTCATAGTCATGTGTAGAACCTATTAATCCATGTTTGGGTAAGTATGGGTCCATCTAGTTCATCTTATACACTACAAGTGAGTTTCCACAATGTGGAGTCACAGAGGTACATTTCGGACTCCTTACCTCTTCCGGTTCCCAAATTAGGTCCATTTGATGTTCCTCCCTTGGATTGAGACCGTTTCACTCATGTTTGTCCTCATAGTCATGTGTAGAACCTATTAATCCATGTTTGGGTAAGTATGGGTCCATCTAGTTCATCTTATACACTACAAGTGAGTTTCCACAATGTGGAGTCACAGAGGTACATTTCGGACTCCTTACCTCTTCCGGTTCCCAAATTAGGTCCATTTGATGTTCCTCCCTTGGATTGAGACCGTTTCACTCATGTTTGTCCTCATAGTCATGTGTAGAACCTATTAATCCATGTTTGGGTAAGTATGGGTCCATCTAGTTCATCTTATACACTACAAGTGAGTTTCCACAATGTGGAGTCACAGAGGTACATTTCGGACTCCTTACCTCTTCCGGTTCCCAAATTAGGTCCATTTGATGTTCCTCCCTTGGATTGAGACCGTTTCACTCATGTTTGTCCTCATAGTCATGTGTAGAACCTATTAATCCATGTTTGGGTAAGTATGGGTCCATCTAGTTCATCTTATACACTACAAGTGAGTTTCCACAATGTGGAGTCACAGAGGTACATTTCGGACTCCTTACCTCTTCCGGTTCCCAAATTAGGTCCATTTGATGTTCCTCCCTTGGATTGAGACCGTTTCACTCATGTTTGTCCTCATAGTCATGTGTAGAACCTATTAATCCATGTTTGGGTAAGTATGGGTCCATCTAGTTCATCTTATACACTACAAGTGAGTTTCCACAATGTGGAGTCACAGAGGTACATTTCGGACTCCTTACCTCTTCCGGTTCCCAAATTAGGTCCATTTGATGTTCCTCCCTTGGATTGAGACCGTTTCACTCATGTTTGTCCTCATAGTCATGTGTAGAACCTATTAATCCATGTTTGGGTAAGTATGGGTCCATCTAGTTCATCTTATACACTACAAGTGAGTTTCCACAATGTGGAGTCACAGAGGTACATTTCGGACTCCTTACCTCTTCCGGTTCCCAAATTAGGTCCATTTGATGTTCCTCCCTTGGATTGAGACCGTTTCACTCATGTTTGTCCTCATAGTCATGTGTAGAACCTATTAATCCATGTTTGGGTAAGTATGGGTCCATCTAGTTCATCTTATACACTACAAGTGAGTTTCCACAATGTGGAGTCACAGAGGTACATTTCGGACTCCTTACCTCTTCCGGTTCCCAAATTAGGTCCATTTGATGTTCCTCCCTTGGATTGAGACCGTTTCACTCATGTTTGTCCTCATAGTCATGTGTAGAACCTATTAATCCATGTTTGGGTAAGTATGGGTCCATCTAGTTCATCTTATACACTACAAGTGAGTTTCCACAATGTGGAGTCACAGAGGTACTTCCCGTCCATTTGATGTTCCTCCCTTACCGTTTCACTA
>CACVBM020000250.1:0-15059 GCA_902728155.2 Microthlaspi erraticum | reverse complement strand
CTCCTTTGGATTGAGACCGTTTCACTCATGTTTGTCCTCATAGTCATGTGTAGAACCTATTAATCCATGTTTGGGTAAGTATGGGTCCATCTAGTTCATCTTATACACTACAAGTGAGTTTCCTCAATGTGGAGTCACAGAGGTACATTTCGGACTCCTTACCTCTTCCGGTTCCCAAATTAGGTCCATTTGATGTTCCTCCCTTGGATTGAGACCGTTTCACTCATGTTTGTCCTCATAGTCATGTGGAGAACCTATTAATCCATGTTTGGGTAAGTATGGGTCCATCTAGTTCATCTTATACACTACAAGTGAGTTTCCTCAATCTGGAGTCACAGAGGTACATTTCGGACTCCTTACCTCTTCCGGTTCCCAAATTTGGTCCATTTGATGTTCCTCCCTTGGATTGAGACCGTTTCACTCATGTTTGTCCTCATAGTCATGTGTAGAACCTATTAATCCATGTTTGGGTAAGTATGGGTCCATCTAGTTCATCTTATACACTACAAGTGAGTTTCCACAATGTGGAGTCACAGAGGTACATTTCGGACTCCTTACCTCTTCCGGTTCCCAAATTTGGTCCATTTGATGTTCCTCCCTTGGATTGAGACCGTTTCACTCATGTTTGTCCTCATAGTCATGTGAGAACCTATTAATCCATGTTTGGGTAAGTATGGGTCCATCTAGTTCATCTTATACACTACAAGTGAGTTTCCTCAATCTGGAGTCACAGAGGTACATTTCGGACTCCTTACCTCTTCCGGTTCCCAAATTTGGTCCATTTGATGTTCCTCCCTTGGATTGAGACCGTTTCACTCATGTTTGTCCTCATAGTCATGTGGAGAACCTATTAATCCATGTTTGGGTAAGTATGGGTCCATCTAGTTCATCTTATACACTACAAGTGAGTTTCCACAATGTGGAGTCACAGAGGTACATTTCGGACTCCTTACCTCTTCCGGTTCCCAAGATGGTTCCCAAATTAGGTCCATTTGATGTTCCTCCCTTGGATTGAGACCGTTTCACTCATGTTTGTCCTCATAGTCATGTGGAGAACCTATTAATCCATGTTTGGATAAGTATGGGTCCATCTAGTTCATCTTATACACTACAAGTGAGTTTCCACAATGTGGAGTCACAGAGGTACATTTCGGACTCCTTACCTCTTCCGGTTCCCAAATTAGGTCCATTTGATGTTCCTCCCTTGGATTGAGACCGTTTCACTCATGTTTGTCCTCATAGTCATGTGTAGAACCTATTAATCCATGTTTGGATAAGTATGGGTCCATCTAGTTCATCTTATACACTACAAGTGAGTTTCCTCAATGTGGAGTCACAGAGGTACATTTCGGACTCCTTACCTCTTCCGGTTCCCAAATTAGGTCCATTTGATGTTCCTCCCTTGGATTGAGACCGTTTCACTCATGTTTGTCCTCATAGTCATGTGTAGAACCTATTAATCCATGTTTGGATAAGTATGGGTCCATCTAGTTCATCTTATACACTACAAGTGAGTTTCCTCAATGTGGAGTCACAGAGGTACATTTCGGACTCCTTACCTCTTCCGGTTCCCAAATTAGGTCCATTTGATGTTCCTCCCTTGGATTGAGACCGTTTCACTCATGTTTGTCCTCATAGTCATGTGTAGAACCTATTAATCCATGTTTGGATAAGTATGGGTCCATCTAGTTCATCTTATACACTACAAGTGAGTTTCCACAATGTGGAGTCACAGAGGTACATTTCGGACTCCTTACCTCTTCCGGTTCCCAAATTAGGTCCATTTGATGTTCCTCCCTTGGATTGAGACCGTTTCACTCATGTTTGTCCTCATAGTCATGTGTAGAACCTATTAATCCATGTTTGGATAAGTATGGGTCCATCTAGTTCATCTTATACACTACAAGTGAGTTTCCTCAATGTGGAGTCACAGAGGTACATTTCGGACTCCTTACCTCTTCCGGTTCCCAAATTAGGTCCATTTGATGTTCCTCCCTTGGATTGAGACCGTTTCACTCATGTTTGTCCTCATAGTCATGTGTAGAACCTATTAATCCATGTTTGGGTAAGTATGGGTCCATCTAGTTCATCTTATACACTACAAGTGAGTTTCCTCAATGTGGAGTCACAGAGGTACATTTCGGACTCCTTACCTCTTCCGGTTCCCAAATTTGGTCCATTTGATGTTCCTCCCTTGGATTGAGACCGTTTCACTCATGTTTGTCCTCATAGTCATGTGTAGAACCTATTAATCCATGTTTGGGTAAGTATGGGTCCATCTAGTTCATCTTATACACTACAAGTGAGTTTCCTCAATGTGGAGTCACAGAGGTACATTTCGGACTCCTTACCTCTTCCGGTTCCCAAATTTGGTCCATTTGATGTTCCTCCCTTGGATTGAGACCGTTTCACTCATGTTTGTCCTCATAGTCATGTGGAGAACCTATTAATCCATGTTTGGGTAAGTATGGGTCCATCTAGTTCATCTTATACACTACAAGTGAGTTTCCACAATGTGGAGTCACAGAGGTACATTTCGGACTCCTTACCTCTTCCGGTTCCCAAATTTGGTCCATTTGATGTTCCTCCCTTGGATTGAGACCGTTTCACTCATGTTTGTCCTCATAGTCATGTGTAGAACCTATTAATCCATGTTTGGGTAAGTATGGGTCCATCTAGTTCATCTTATACACTACAAGTGAGTTTCCTCAATCTGGAGTCACAGAGGTACATTTCGGACTCCTTACCTCTTCCGGTTCCCAAATTTGGTCCATTTGATGTTCCTCCCTTGGATTGAGACCGTTTCACTCATGTTTGTCCTCATAGTCATGTGGAGAACCTATTAATCCATGTTTGGGTAAGTATGGGTCCATCTAGTTCATCTTATACACTACAAGTGAGTTTCCTCAATGTGGAGTCACAGAGGTACATTTCGGACTCCTTACCTCTTCCGGTTCCCAAATTTGGTCCATTTGATGTTCCTCCCTTGGATTGAGACCGTTTCACTCATGTTTGTCCTCATAGTCATGTGTAGAACCTATTAATCCATGTTTGGGTAAGTATGGGTCCATCTAGTTCATCTTATACACTACAAGTGAGTTTCCTCAATGTGGAGTCACAGAGGTACATTTCGGACTCCTTACCTCTTCCGGTTCCCAAATTTGGTCCATTTGATGTTCCTCCCTTGGATTGAGACCGTTTCACTCATGTTTGTCCTCATAGTCATGTGTAGAACCTATTAATCCATGTTTGGGTAAGTATGGGTCCATCTAGTTCATCTTATACACTACAAGTGAGTTTCCTCAATGTGGAGTCACAGAGGTACATTTCGGACTCCTTACCTCTTCCGGTTCCCAAATTTGGTCCATTTGATGTTCCTCCCTTGGATTGAGACCGTTTCACTCATGTTTGTCCTCATAGTCATGTGGAGAACCTATTAATCCATGTTTGGGTAAGTATGGGTCCATCTAGTTCATCTTATACACTACAAGTGAGTTTCCACAATGTGGAGTCACAGAGGTACATTTCGGACTCCTTACCTCTTCCGGTTCCCAAATTTGGTCCATTTGATGTTCCTCCCTTGGATTGAGACCGTTTCACTCATGTTTGTCCTCATAGTCATGTGGAGAACCTATTAATCCATGTTTGGGTAAGTATGGGTCCATCTAGTTCATCTTATACACTACAAGTGAGTTTCCTCAATGTGGAGTCACAGAGGTACATTTCGGACTCCTTACCTCTTCCGGTTCCCAAATTTGGTCCATTTGATGTTCCTCCCTTGGATTGAGACCGTTTCACTCATGTTTGTCCTCATAGTCATGTGTAGAACCTATTAATCCATGTTTGGGTAAGTATGGGTCCATCTAGTTCATCTTATACACTACAAGTGAGTTTCCTCAATGTGGAGTCACAGAGGTACATTTCGGACTCCTTACCTCTTCCGGTTCCCAAATTAGGTCCATTTGATGTTCCTCCCTTGGATTGAGACCGTTTCACTCATGTTTGTCCTCATAGTCATGTGTAGAACCTATTAATCCATGTTTGGGTAAGTATGGGTCCATCTAGTTCATCTTATACACTACAAGTGAGTTTCCTCAATGTGGAGTCACAGAGGTACATTTCGGACTCCTTACCTCTTCCGGTTCCCAAATTAGGTCCATTTGATGTTCCTCCCTTGGATTGAGACCGTTTCACTCATGTTTGTCCTCATAGTCATGTGTAGAACCTATTAATCCATGTTTGGGTAAGTATGGGTCCATCTAGTTCATCTTATACACTACAAGTGAGTTTCCACAATGTGGAGTCACAGAGGTACATTTCGGACTCCTTACCTCTTCCGGTTCCCAAATTTGGTCCATTTGATGTTCCTCCCTTGGATTGAGACCGTTTCACTCATGTTTGTCCTCATAGTCATGTGTAGAACCTATTAATCCATGTTTGGGTAAGTATGGGTCCATCTAGTTCATCTTATACACTACAAGTGAGTTTCCTCAATGTGGAGTCACAGAGGTACATTTCGGACTCCTTACCTCTTCCGGTTCCCAAATTAGGTCCATTTGATGTTCCTCCCTTGGATTGAGACCGTTTCACTCATGTTTGTCCTCATAGTCATGTGTAGAACCTATTAATCCATGTTTGGGTAAGTATGGGTCCATCTAGTTCATCTTATACACTACAAGTGAGTTTCCACAATGTGGAGTCACAGAGGTACATTTCGGACTCCTTACCTCTTCCGGTTCCCAAATTTGGTCCATTTGATGTTCCTCCCTTGGATTGAGACCGTTTCACTCATGTTTGTCCTCATAGTCATGTGGAGAACCTATTAATCCATGTTTGGGTAAGTATGGGTCCATCTAGTTCATCTTATACACTACAAGTGAGTTTCCTCAATGTGGAGTCACAGAGGTACATTTCGGACTCCTTACCTCTTCCGGTTCCCAAATTAGGTCCATTTGATGTTCCTCCCTTGGATTGAGACCGTTTCACTCATGTTTGTCCTCATAGTCATGTGTAGAACCTATTAATCCATGTTTGGGTAAGTATGGGTCCATCTAGTTCATCTTATACACTACAAGTGAGTTTCCACAATGTGGAGTCACAGAGGTACATTTCGGACTCCTTACCTCTTCCGGTTCCCAAATTAGGTCCATTTGATGTTCCTCCCTTGGATTGAGACCGTTTCACTCATGTTTGTCCTCATAGTCATGTGTAGAACCTATTAATCCATGTTTGGGTAAGTATGGGTCCATCTAGTTCATCTTATACACTACAAGTGAGTTTCCTCAATGTGGAGTCACAGAGGTACATTTCGGACTCCTTACCTCTTCCGGTTCCCAAATTAGGTCCATTTGATGTTCCTCCCTTGGATTGAGACCGTTTCACTCATGTTTGTCCTCATAGTCATGTGTAGAACCTATTAATCCATGTTTGGGTAAGTATGGGTCCATCTAGTTCATCTTATACACTACAAGTGAGTTTCCACAATGTGGAGTCACAGAGGTACATTTCGGACTCCTTACCTCTTCCGGTTCCCAAATTAGGTCCATTTGATGTTCCTCCCTTGGATTGAGACCGTTTCACTCATGTTTGTCCTCATAGTCATGTGTAGAACCTATTAATCCATGTTTGGGTAAGTATGGGTCCATCTAGTTCATCTTATACACTACAAGTGAGTTTCCACAATGTGGAGTCACAGAGGTACATTTCGGACTCCTTACCTCTTCCGGTTCCCAAATTAGGTCCATTTGATGTTCCTCCCTTGGATTGAGACCGTTTCACTCATGTTTGTCCTCATAGTCATGTGTAGAACCTATTAATCCATGTTTGGGTAAGTATGGGTCCATCTAGTTCATCTTATACACTACAAGTGAGTTTCCACAATGTGGAGTCACAGAGGTACATTTCGGACTCCTTACCTCTTCCGGTTCCCAAATTAGGTCCATTTGATGTTCCTCCCTTGGATTGAGACCGTTTCACTCATGTTTGTCCTCATAGTCATGTGTAGAACCTATTAATCCATGTTTGGGTAAGTATGGGTCCATCTAGTTCATCTTATACACTACAAGTGAGTTTCCACAATGTGGAGTCACAGAGGTACATTTCGGACTCCTTACCTCTTCCGGTTCCCAAATTAGGTCCATTTGATGTTCCTCCCTTGGATTGAGACCGTTTCACTCATGTTTGTCCTCATAGTCATGTGTAGAACCTATTAATCCATGTTTGGGTAAGTATGGGTCCATCTAGTTCATCTTATACACTACAAGTGAGTTTCCACAATGTGGAGTCACAGAGGTACATTTCGGACTCCTTACCTCTTCCGGTTCCCAAATTAGGTCCATTTGATGTTCCTCCCTTGGATTGAGACCGTTTCACTCATGTTTGTCCTCATAGTCATGTGTAGAACCTATTAATCCATGTTTGGGTAAGTATGGGTCCATCTAGTTCATCTTATACACTACAAGTGAGTTTCCACAATGTGGAGTCACAGAGGTACATTTCGGACTCCTTACCTCTTCCGGTTCCCAAATTAGGTCCATTTGATGTTCCTCCCTTGGATTGAGACCGTTTCACTCATGTTTGTCCTCATAGTCATGTGTAGAACCTATTAATCCATGTTTGGGTAAGTATGGGTCCATCTAGTTCATCTTATACACTACAAGTGAGTTTCCACAATGTGGAGTCACAGAGGTACATTTCGGACTCCTTACCTCTTCCGGTTCCCAAATTAGGTCCATTTGATGTTCCTCCCTTGGATTGAGACCGTTTCACTCATGTTTGTCCTCATAGTCATGTGTAGAACCTATTAATCCATGTTTGGGTAAGTATGGGTCCATCTAGTTCATCTTATACACTACAAGTGAGTTTCCACAATGTGGAGTCACAGAGGTACATTTCGGACTCCTTACCTCTTCCGGTTCCCAAATTAGGTCCATTTGATGTTCCTCCCTTGGATTGAGACCGTTTCACTCATGTTTGTCCTCATAGTCATGTGTAGAACCTATTAATCCATGTTTGGGTAAGTATGGGTCCATCTAGTTCATCTTATACACTACAAGTGAGTTTCCACAATGTGGAGTCACAGAGGTACATTTCGGACTCCTTACCTCTTCCGGTTCCCAAATTAGGTCCATTTGATGTTCCTCCCTTGGATTGAGACCGTTTCACTCATGTTTGTCCTCATAGTCATGTGTAGAACCTATTAATCCATGTTTGGGTAAGTATGGGTCCATCTAGTTCATCTTATACACTACAAGTGAGTTTCCACAATGTGGAGTCACAGAGGTACATTTCGGACTCCTTACCTCTTCCGGTTCCCAAATTAGGTCCATTTGATGTTCCTCCCTTGGATTGAGACCGTTTCACTCATGTTTGTCCTCATAGTCATGTGTAGAACCTATTAATCCATGTTTGGGTAAGTATGGGTCCATCTAGTTCATCTTATACACTACAAGTGAGTTTCCTCAATGTGGAGTCACAGAGGTACATTTCGGACTCCTTACCTCTTCCGGTTCCCAAATTAGGTCCATTTGATGTTCCTCCCTTGGATTGAGACCGTTTCACTCATGTTTGTCCTCATAGTCATGTGTAGAACCTATTAATCCATGTTTGGGTAAGTATGGGTCCATCTAGTTCATCTTATACACTACAAGTGAGTTTCCACAATGTGGAGTCACAGAGGTACATTTCGGACTCCTTACCTCTTCCGGTTCCCAAATTAGGTCCATTTGATGTTCCTCCCTTGGATTGAGACCGTTTCACTCATGTTTGTCCTCATAGTCATGTGTAGAACCTATTAATCCATGTTTGGTAAGTATGGGTCCATCTAGTTCATCTTATACACTACAAGTGAGTTTCCACAATGTGGAGTCACAGAGGTACATTTCGGACTCCTTACCTCTTCCGGTTCCCAAATTAGGTCCATTTGATGTTCCTCCCTTGGATTGAGACCGTTTCACTCATGTTTGTCCTCATAGTCATGTGTAGAACCTATTAATCCATGTTTGGGTAAGTATGGGTCCATCTAGTTCATCTTATACACTACAAGTGAGTTTCCACAATGTGGAGTCACAGAGGTACATTTCGGACTCCTTACCTCTTCCGGTTCCCAAATTAGGTCCATTTGATGTTCCTCCCTTGGATTGAGACCGTTTCACTCATGTTTGTCCTCATAGTCATGTGTAGAACCTATTAATCCATGTTTGGGTAAGTATGGGTCCATCTAGTTCATCTTATACACTACAAGTGAGTTTCCTCAATGTGGAGTCACAGAGGTACATTTCGGACTCCTTACCTCTTCCGGTTCCCAAATTAGGTCCATTTGATGTTCCTCCCTTGGATTGAGACCGTTTCACTCATGTTTGTCCTCATAGTCATGTGTAGAACCTATTAATCCATGTTTGGTAAGTATGGGTCCATCTAGTTCATCTTATACACTACAAGTGAGTTTCCACAATGTGGAGTCACAGAGGTACATTTCGGACTCCTTACCTCTTCCGGTTCCCAAATTAGGTCCATTTGATGTTCCTCCCTTGGATTGAGACCGTTTCACTCATGTTTGTCCTCATAGTCATGTGTAGAACCTATTAATCCATGTTTGGGTAAGTATGGGTCCATCTAGTTCATCTTATACACTACAAGTGAGTTTCCACAATGTGGAGTCACAGAGGTACATTTCGGACTCCTTACCTCTTCCGGTTCCCAAATTAGGTCCATTTGATGTTCCTCCCTTGGATTGAGACCGTTTCACTCATGTTTGTCCTCATAGTCATGTGTAGAACCTATTAATCCATGTTTGGGTAAGTATGGGTCCATCTAGTTCATCTTATACACTACAAGTGAGTTTCCACAATGTGGAGTCACAGAGGTACATTTCGGACTCCTTACCTCTTCCGGTTCCCAAATTAGGTCCATTTGATGTTCCTCCCTTGGATTGAGACCGTTTCACTCATGTTTGTCCTCATAGTCATGTGTAGAACCTATTAATCCATGTTTGGTAAGTATGGGTCCATCTAGTTCATCTTATACACTACAAGTGAGTTTCCTCAATGTGGAGTCACAGAGGTACATTTCGGACTCCTTACCTCTTCCGGTTCCCAAATTAGGTCCATTTGATGTTCCTCCCTTGGATTGAGACCGTTTCACTCATGTTTGTCCTCATAGTCATGTGTAGAACCTATTAATCCATGTTTGGGTAAGTATGGGTCCATCTAGTTCATCTTATACACTACAAGTGAGTTTCCTCAATGTGGAGTCACAGAGGTACATTTCGGACTCCTTACCTCTTCCGGTTCCCAAATTAGGTCCATTTGATGTTCCTCCCTTGGATTGAGACCGTTTCACTCATGTTTGTCCTCATAGTCATGTGTAGAACCTATTAATCCATGTTTGGGTAAGTATGGGTCCATCTAGTTCATCTTATACACTACAAGTGAGTTTCCTCAATGTGGAGTCACAGAGGTACATTTCGGACTCCTTACCTCTTCCGGTTCCCAAATTAGGTCCATTTGATGTTCCTCCCTTGGATTGAGACCGTTTCACTCATGTTTGTCCTCATAGTCATGTGTAGAACCTATTAATCCATGTTTGGGTAAGTATGGGTCCATCTAGTTCATCTTATACACTACAAGTGAGTTTCCACAATGTGGAGTCACAGAGGTACATTTCGGACTCCTTACCTCTTCCGGTTCCCAAATTAGGTCCATTTGATGTTCCTCCCTTGGATTGAGACCGTTTCACTCATGTTTGTCCTCATAGTCATGTGTAGAACCTATTAATCCATGTTTGGGTAAGTATGGGTCCATCTAGTTCATCTTATACACTACAAGTGAGTTTCCTCAATGTGGAGTCACAGAGGTACATTTCGGACTCCTTACCTCTTCCGGTTCCCAAATTAGGTCCATTTGATGTTCCTCCCTTGGATTGAGACCGTTTCACTCATGTTTGTCCTCATAGTCATGTGTAGAACCTATTAATCCATGTTTGGGTAAGTATGGGTCCATCTAGTTCATCTTATACACTACAAGTGAGTTTCCTCAATGTGGAGTCACAGAGGTACATTTCGGACTCCTTACCTCTTCCGGTTCCCAAATTAGGTCCATTTGATGTTCCTCCCTTGGATTGAGACCGTTTCACTCATGTTTGTCCTCATAGTCATGTGTAGAACCTATTAATCCATGTTTGGGTAAGTATGGGTCCATCTAGTTCATCTTATACACTACAAGTGAGTTTCCTCAATGTGGAGTCACAGAGGTACATTTCGGACTCCTTACCTCTTCCGGTTCCCAAATTAGGTCCATTTGATGTTCCTCCCTTGGATTGAGACCGTTTCACTCATGTTTGTCCTCATAGTCATGTGTAGAACCTATTAATCCATGTTTGGGTAAGTATGGGTCCATCTAGTTCATCTTATACACTACAAGTGAGTTTCCACAATGTGGAGTCACAGAGGTACATTTCGGACTCCTTACCTCTTCCGGTTCCCAAATTAGGTCCATTTGATGTTCCTCCCTTGGATTGAGACCGTTTCACTCATGTTTGTCCTCATAGTCATGTGTAGAACCTATTAATCCATGTTTGGGTAAGTATGGGTCCATCTAGTTCATCTTATACACTACAAGTGAGTTTCCACAATGTGGAGTCACAGAGGTACATTTCGGACTCCTTACCTCTTCCGGTTCCCAAATTAGGTCCATTTGATGTTCCTCCCTTGGATTGAGACCGTTTCACTCATGTTTGTCCTCATAGTCATGTGTAGAACCTATTAATCCATGTTTGGGTAAGTATGGGTCCATCTAGTTCATCTTATACACTACAAGTGAGTTTCCACAATGTGGAGTCACAGAGGTACATTTCGGACTCCTTACCTCTTCCGGTTCCCAAATTAGGTCCATTTGATGTTCCTCCCTTGGATTGAGACCGTTTCACTCATGTTTGTCCTCATAGTCATGTGTAGAACCTATTAATCCATGTTTGGGTAAGTATGGGTCCATCTAGTTCATCTTATACACTACAAGTGAGTTTCCACAATGTGGAGTCACAGAGGTACATTTCGGACTCCTTACCTCTTCCGGTTCCCAAATTAGGTCCATTTGATGTTCCTCCCTTGGATTGAGACCGTTTCACTCATGTTTGTCCTCATAGTCATGTGTAGAACCTATTAATCCATGTTTGGGTAAGTATGGGTCCATCTAGTTCATCTTATACACTACAAGTGAGTTTCCTCAATGTGGAGTCACAGAGGTACATTTCGGACTCCTTACCTCTTCCGGTTCCCAAATTAGGTCCATTTGATGTTCCTCCCTTGGATTGAGACCGTTTCACTCATGTTTGTCCTCATAGTCATGTGTAGAACCTATTAATCCATGTTTGGGTAAGTATGGGTCCATCTAGTTCATCTTATACACTACAAGTGAGTTTCCACAATGTGGAGTCACAGAGGTACATTTCGGACTCCTTACCTCTTCCGGTTCCCAAATTAGGTCCATTTGATGTTCCTCCCTTGGATTGAGACCGTTTCACTCATGTTTGTCCTCATAGTCATGTGTAGAACCTATTAATCCATGTTTGGGTAAGTATGGGTCCATCTAGTTCATCTTATACACTACAAGTGAGTTTCCTCAATGTGGAGTCACAGAGGTACATTTCGGACTCCTTACCTCTTCCGGTTCCCAAATTAGGTCCATTTGATGTTCCTCCCTTGGATTGAGACCGTTTCACTCATGTTTGTCCTCATAGTCATGTGTAGAACCTATTAATCCATGTTTGGGTAAGTATGGGTCCATCTAGTTCATCTTATACACTACAAGTGAGTTTCCACAATGTGGAGTCACAGAGGTACATTTCGGACTCCTTACCTCTTCCGGTTCCCAAATTAGGTCCATTTGATGTTCCTCCCTTGGATTGAGACCGTTTCACTCATGTTTGTCCTCATAGTCATGTGTAGAACCTATTAATCCATGTTTGGGTAAGTATGGGTCCATCTAGTTCATCTTATACACTACAAGTGAGTTTCCACAATGTGGAGTCACAGAGGTACATTTCGGACTCCTTACCTCTTCCGGTTCCCAAATTAGGTCCATTTGATGTTCCTCCCTTGGATTGAGACCGTTTCACTCATGTTTGTCCTCATAGTCATGTGTAGAACCTATTAATCCATGTTTGGGTAAGTATGGGTCCATCTAGTTCATCTTATACACTACAAGTGAGTTTCCTCAATGTGGAGTCACAGAGGTACATTTCGGACTCCTTACCTCTTCCGGTTCCCAAATTAGGTCCATTTGATGTTCCTCCCTTGGATTGAGACCGTTTCACTCATGTTTGTCCTCATAGTCATGTGTAGAACCTATTAATCCATGTTTGGGTAAGTATGGGTCCATCTAGTTCATCTTATACACTACAAGTGAGTTTCCACAATGTGGAGTCACAGAGGTACATTTCGGACTCCTTACCTCTTCCGGTTCCCAAATTAGGTCCATTTGATGTTCCTCCCTTGGATTGAGACCGTTTCACTCATGTTTGTCCTCATAGTCATGTGTAGAACCTATTAATCCATGTTTGGGTAAGTATGGGTCCATCTAGTTCATCTTATACACTACAAGTGAGTTTCCACAATGTGGAGTCACAGAGGTACATTTCGGACTCCTTACCTCTTCCGGTTCCCAAATTAGGTCCATTTGATGTTCCTCCCTTGGATTGAGACCGTTTCACTCATGTTTGTCCTCATAGTCATGTGTAGAACCTATTAATCCATGTTTGGGTAAGTATGGGTCCATCTAGTTCATCTTATACACTACAAGTGAGTTTCCACAATGTGGAGTCACAGAGGTACATTTCGGACTCCTTACCTCTTCCGGTTCCCAAATTAGGTCCATTTGATGTTCCTCCCTTGGATTGAGACCGTTTCACTCATGTTTGTCCTCATAGTCATGTGTAGAACCTATTAATCCATGTTTGGGTAAGTATGGGTCCATCTAGTTCATCTTATACACTACAAGTGAGTTTCCTCAATGTGGAGTCACAGAGGTACATTTCGGACTCCTTACCTCTTCCGGTTCCCAAATTAGGTCCATTTGATGTTCCTCCCTTGGATTGAGACCGTTTCACTCATGTTTGTCCTCATAGTCATGTGTAGAACCTATTAATCCATGTTTGGGTAAGTATGGGTCCATCTAGTTCATCTTATACACTACAAGTGAGTTTCCACAATGTGGAGTCACAGAGGTACATTTCGGACTCCTTACCTCTTCCGGTTCCCAAATTAGGTCCATTTGATGTTCCTCCCTTGGATTGAGACCGTTTCACTCATGTTTGTCCTCATAGTCATGTGTAGAACCTATTAATCCATGTTTGGGTAAGTATGGGTCCATCTAGTTCATCTTATACACTACAAGTGAGTTTCCACAATGTGGAGTCACAGAGGTACATTTCGGACTCCTTACCTCTTCCGGTTCCCAAATTAGGTCCATTTGATGTTCCTCCCTTGGATTGAGACCGTTTCACTCATGTTTGTCCTCATAGTCATGTGTAGAACCTATTAATCCATGTTTGGGTAAGTATGGGTCCATCTAGTTCATCTTATACACTACAAGTGAGTTTCCACAATGTGGAGTCACAGAGGTACATTTCGGACTCCTTACCTCTTCCGGTTCCCAAATTAGGTCCATTTGATGTTCCTCCCTTGGATTGAGACCGTTTCACTCATGTTTGTCCTCATAGTCATGTGTAGAACCTATTAATCCATGTTTGGGTAAGTATGGGTCCATCTAGTTCATCTTATACACTACAAGTGAGTTTCCACAATGTGGAGTCACAGAGGTACATTTCGGACTCCTTACCTCTTCCGGTTCCCAAATTAGGTCCATTTGATGTTCCTCCCTTGGATTGAGACCGTTTCACTCATGTTTGTCCTCATAGTCATGTGTAGAACCTATTAATCCATGTTTGGGTAAGTATGGGTCCATCTAGTTCATCTTATACACTACAAGTGAGTTTCCACAATGTGGAGTCACAGAGGTACATTTCGGACTCCTTACCTCTTCCGGTTCCCAAATTAGGTCCATTTGATGTTCCTCCCTTGGATTGAGACCGTTTCACTCATGTTTGTCCTCATAGTCATGTGTAGAACCTATTAATCCATGTTTGGGTAAGTATGGGTCCATCTAGTTCATCTTATACACTACAAGTGAGTTTCCACAATGTGGAGTCACAGAGGTACATTTCGGACTCCTTACCTCTTCCGGTTCCCAAATTAGGTCCATTTGATGTTCCTCCCTTGGATTGAGACCGTTTCACTCATGTTTGTCCTCATAGTCATGTGTAGAACCTATTAATCCATGTTTGGGTAAGTATGGGTCCATCTAGTTCATCTTATACACTACAAGTGAGTTTCCACAATGTGGAGTCACAGAGGTACATTTCGGACTCCTTACCTCTTCCGGTTCCCAAATTAGGTCCATTTGATGTTCCTCCCTTGGATTGAGACCGTTTCACTCATGTTTGTCCTCATAGTCATGTGTAGAACCTATTAATCCATGTTTGGTAAGTATGGGTCCATCTAGTTCATCTTATACACTACAAGTGAGTTTCCACAATGTGGAGTCACAGAGGTACATTTCGGACTCCTTACCTCTTCCGGTTCCCAAATTAGGTCCATTTGATGTTCCTCCCTTGGATTGAGACCGTTTCACTCATGTTTGTCCTCATAGTCATGTGTAGAACCTATTAATCCATGTTTGGGTAAGTATGGGTCCATCTAGTTCATCTTATACACTACAAGTGAGTTTCCTCAATGTGGAGTCACAGAGGTACATTTCGGACTCCTTACCTCTTCCGGTTCCCAAATTAGGTCCATTTGATGTTCCTCCCTTGGATTGAGACCGTTTCACTCATGTTTGTCCTCATAGTCATGTGTAGAACCTATTAATCCATGTTTGGGTAAGTATGGGTCCATCTAGTTCATCTTATACACTACAAGTGAGTTTCCACAATGTGGAGTCACAGAGGTACATTTCGGACTCCTTACCTCTTCCGGTTCCCAAATTTGGTCCATTCGATGTTCCTCC
>CACVBM020000249.1:0-15067 GCA_902728155.2 Microthlaspi erraticum | reverse complement strand
AAAGTCACAAAGGTACATTTCGGACTCCTTACCTCTTCCGGTTCCCAAATTAGGTCCATTTGATGTTCCTCCCTTGGATTGAGACCGTTTCACTCATGTTTGTCCTCATAGTCATGTGTAGAACCTATTAATCCATGTTTGGATAAGTATGGGTCCATCTAGTTCATCTTATACACTACAAGTGAGTTTCCACAATGTGGAGTCACAGAGGTACATTTCGGACTCCTTACCTCTTCCGGTTCCCAAATTAGGTCCATTTGATGTTCCTCCCTTGGATTGAGACCGTTTCACTCATGTTTGTCCTCATAGTCATGTGTAGAACCTATTAATCCATGTTTGGATAAGTATGGGTCCATCTAGTTCATCTTATACACTACAAGTGAGTTTCCACAATGTGGAGTCACAGAGGTACATTTCGGACTCCTTACCTCTTCCGGTTCCCAAATTAGGTCCATTTGATGTTCCTCCCTTGGATTGAGACCGTTTCACTCATGTTTGTCCTCATAGTCATGTGTAGAACCTATTAATCCATGTTTGGATAAGTATGGGTCCATCTAGTTCATCTTATACACTACAAGTGAGTTTCCTCAATGTGGAGTCACAGAGGTACATTTCGGACTCCTTACCTCTTCCGGTTCCCAAATTAGGTCCATTTGATGTTCCTCCCTTGGATTGAGACCGTTTCACTCATGTTTGTCCTCATAGTCATGTGTAGAACCTATTAATCCATGTTTGGATAAGTATGGGTCCATCTAGTTCATCTTATACACTACAAGTGAGTTTCCACAATGTGGAGTCACAGAGGTACATTTCGGACTCCTTACCTCTTCCGGTTCCCAAATTAGGTCCATTTGATGTTCCTCCCTTGGATTGAGACCGTTTCACTCATGTTTGTCCTCATAGTCATGTGTAGAACCTATTAATCCATGTTTGGATAAGTATGGGTCCATCTAGTTCATCTTATACACTACAAGTGAGTTTCCACAATGTGGAGTCACAGAGGTACATTTCGGACTCCTTACCTCTTCCGGTTCCCAAATTAGGTCCATTTGATGTTCCTCCCTTGGATTGAGACCGTTTCACTCATGTTTGTCCTCATAGTCATGTGTAGAACCTATTAATCCATGTTTGGGTAAGTATGGGTCCATCTAGTTCATCTTATACACTACAAGTGAGTTTCCACAATGTGGAGTCACAGAGGTACATTTCGGACTCCTTACCTCTTCCGGTTCCCAAATTAGGTCCATTTGATGTTCCTCCCTTGGATTGAGACCGTTTCACTCATGTTTGTCCTCATAGTCATGTGTAGAACCTATTAATCCATGTTTGGATAAGTATGGGTCCATCTAGTTCATCTTATACACTACAAGTGAGTTTCCTCAATGTGGAGTCACAGAGGTACATTTCGGACTCCTTACCTCTTCCGGTTCCCAAATTAGGTCCATTTGATGTTCCTCCCTTGGATTGAGACCGTTTCACTCATGTTTGTCCTCATAGTCATGTGTAGAACCTATTAATCCATGTTTGGATAAGTATGGGTCCATCTAGTTCATCTTATACACTACAAGTGAGTTTCCTCAATGTGGAGTCACAGAGGTACATTTCGGACTCCTTACCTCTTCCGGTTCCCAAATTAGGTCCATTTGATGTTCCTCCCTTGGATTGAGACCGTTTCACTCATGTTTGTCCTCATAGTCATGTGTAGAACCTATTAATCCATGTTTGGATAAGTATGGGTCCATCTAGTTCATCTTATACACTACAAGTGAGTTTCCACAATGTGGAGTCACAGAGGTACATTTCGGACTCCTTACCTCTTCCGGTTCCCAAATTAGGTCCATTTGATGTTCCTCCCTTGGATTGAGACCGTTTCACTCATGTTTGTCCTCATAGTCATGTGTAGAACCTATTAATCCATGTTTGGATAAGTATGGGTCCATCTAGTTCATCTTATACACTACAAGTGAGTTTCCTCAATGTGGAGTCACAGAGGTACATTTCGGACTCCTTACCTCTTCCGGTTCCCAAATTAGGTCCATTTGATGTTCCTCCCTTGGATTGAGACCGTTTCACTCATGTTTGTCCTCATAGTCATGTGGAGAACCTATTAATCCATGTTTGGATAAGTATGGGTCCATCTAGTTCATCTTATACACTACAAGTGAGTTTCCTCAATGTGGAGTCACAGAGGTACATTTCGGACTCCTTACCTCTTCCGGTTCCCAAATTAGGTCCATTTGATGTTCCTCCCTTGGATTGAGACCGTTTCACTCATGTTTGTCCTCATAGTCATGTGTAGAACCTATTAATCCATGTTTGGATAAGTATGGGTCCATCTAGTTCATCTTATACACTACAAGTGAGTTTCCACAATGTGGAGTCACAGAGGTACATTTCGGACTCCTTACCTCTTCCGGTTCCCAAATTAGGTCCATTTGATGTTCCTCCCTTGGATTGAGACCGTTTCACTCATGTTTGTCCTCATAGTCATGTGTAGAACCTATTAATCCATGTTTGGATAAGTATGGGTCCATCTAGTTCATCTTATACACTACAAGTGAGTTTCCACAATGTGGAGTCACAGAGGTACATTTCGGACTCCTTACCTCTTCCGGTTCCCAAATTAGGTCCATTTGATGTTCCTCCCTTGGATTGAGACCGTTTCACTCATGTTTGTCCTCATAGTCATGTGTAGAACCTATTAATCCATGTTTGGATAAGTATGGGTCCATCTAGTTCATCTTATACACTACAAGTGAGTTTCCTCAATCTGGAGTCACAGAGGTACATTTCGGACTCCTTACCTCTTCCGGTTCCCAAATTAGGTCCATTTGATGTTCCTCCCTTGGATTGAGACCGTTTCACTCATGTTTGTCCTCATAGTCATGTGTAGAACCTATTAATCCATGTTTGGATAAGTATGGGTCCATCTAGTTCATCTTATACACTACAAGTGAGTTTCCACAATGTGGAGTCACAGAGGTACATTTCGGACTCCTTACCTCTTCCGGTTCCCAAATTAGGTCCATTTGATGTTCCTCCCTTGGATTGAGACCGTTTCACTCATGTTTGTCCTCATAGTCATGTGTAGAACCTATTAATCCATGTTTGGATAAGTATGGGTCCATCTAGTTCATCTTATACACTACAAGTGAGTTTCCACAATGTGGAGTCACAGAGGTACATTTCGGACTCCTTACCTCTTCCGGTTCCCAAATTAGGTCCATTTGATGTTCCTCCCTTGGATTGAGACCGTTTCACTCATGTTTGTCCTCATAGTCATGTGTAGAACCTATTAATCCATGTTTGGATAAGTATGGGTCCATCTAGTTCATCTTATACACTACAAGTGAGTTTCCACAATGTGGAGTCACAGAGGTACATTTCGGACTCCTTACCTCTTCCGGTTCCCAAATTAGGTCCATTTGATGTTCCTCCCTTGGATTGAGACCGTTTCACTCATGTTTGTCCTCATAGTCATGTGTAGAACCTATTAATCCATGTTTGGATAAGTATGGGTCCATCTAGTTCATCTTATACACTACAAGTGAGTTTCCACAATGTGGAGTCACAGAGGTACATTTCGGACTCCTTACCTCTTCCGGTTCCCAAATTAGGTCCATTTGATGTTCCTCCCTTGGATTGAGACCGTTTCACTCATGTTTGTCCTCATAGTCATGTGTAGAACCTATTAATCCATGTTTGGATAAGTATGGGTCCATCTAGTTCATCTTATACACTACAAGTGAGTTTCCACAATGTGGAGTCACAGAGGTACATTTCGGACTCCTTACCTCTTCCGGTTCCCAAATTAGGTCCATTTGATGTTCCTCCCTTGGATTGAGACCGTTTCACTCATGTTTGTCCTCATAGTCATGTGTAGAACCTATTAATCCATGTTTGGATAAGTATGGGTCCATCTAGTTCATCTTATACACTACAAGTGAGTTTCCACAATGTGGAGTCACAGAGGTACATTTCGGACTCCTTACCTCTTCCGGTTCCCAAATTAGGTCCATTTGATGTTCCTCCCTTGGATTGAGACCGTTTCACTCATGTTTGTCCTCATAGTCATGTGTAGAACCTATTAATCCATGTTTGGATAAGTATGGGTCCATCTAGTTCATCTTATACACTACAAGTGAGTTTCCTCAATGTGGAGTCACAGAGGTACATTTCGGACTCCTTACCTCTTCCGGTTCCCAAATTAGGTCCATTTGATGTTCCTCCCTTGGATTGAGACCGTTTCACTCATGTTTGTCCTCATAGTCATGTGTAGAACCTATTAATCCATGTTTGGATAAGTATGGGTCCATCTAGTTCATCTTATACACTACAAGTGAGTTTCCACAATGTGGAGTCACAGAGGTACATTTCGGACTCCTTACCTCTTCCGGTTCCCAAATTAGGTCCATTTGATGTTCCTCCCTTGGATTGAGACCGTTTCACTCATGTTTGTCCTCATAGTCATGTGTAGAACCTATTAATCCATGTTTGGATAAGTATGGGTCCATCTAGTTCATCTTATACACTACAAGTGAGTTTCCACAATGTGGAGTCACAGAGGTACATTTCGGACTCCTTACCTCTTCCGGTTCCCAAATTAGGTCCATTTGATGTTCCTCCCTTGGATTGAGACCGTTTCACTCATGTTTGTCCTCATAGTCATGTGTAGAACCTATTAATCCATGTTTGGATAAGTATGGGTCCATCTAGTTCATCTTATACACTACAAGTGAGTTTCCACAATGTGGAGTCACAGAGGTACATTTCGGACTCCTTACCTCTTCCGGTTCCCAAATTAGGTCCATTTGATGTTCCTCCCTTGGATTGAGACCGTTTCACTCATGTTTGTCCTCATAGTCATGTGTAGAACCTATTAATCCATGTTTGGATAAGTATGGGTCCATCTAGTTCATCTTATACACTACAAGTGAGTTTCCACAATGTGGAGTCACAGAGGTACATTTCGGACTCCTTACCTCTTCCGGTTCCCAAATTAGGTCCATTTGATGTTCCTCCCTTGGATTGAGACCGTTTCACTCATGTTTGTCCTCATAGTCATGTGTAGAACCTATTAATCCATGTTTGGATAAGTATGGGTCCATCTAGTTCATCTTATACACTACAAGTGAGTTTCCTCAATGTGGAGTCACAGAGGTACATTTCGGACTCCTTACCTCTTCCGGTTCCCAAATTAGGTCCATTTGATGTTCCTCCCTTGGATTGAGACCGTTTCACTCATGTTTGTCCTCATAGTCATGTGTAGAACCTATTAATCCATGTTTGGATAAGTATGGGTCCATCTAGTTCATCTTATACACTACAAGTGAGTTTCCACAATGTGGAGTCACAGAGGTACATTTCGGACTCCTTACCTCTTCCGGTTCCCAAATTAGGTCCATTTGATGTTCCTCCCTTGGATTGAGACCGTTTCACTCATGTTTGTCCTCATAGTCATGTGTAGAACCTATTAATCCATGTTTGGATAAGTATGGGTCCATCTAGTTCATCTTATACACTACAAGTGAGTTTCCACAATGTGGAGTCACAGAGGTACATTTCGGACTCCTTACCTCTTCCGGTTCCCAAATTAGGTCCATTTGATGTTCCTCCCTTGGATTGAGACCGTTTCACTCATGTTTGTCCTCATAGTCATGTGTAGAACCTATTAATCCATGTTTGGATAAGTATGGGTCCATCTAGTTCATCTTATACACTACAAGTGAGTTTCCACAATGTGGAGTCACAGAGGTACATTTCGGACTCCTTACCTCTTCCGGTTCCCAAATTAGGTCCATTTGATGTTCCTCCCTTGGATTGAGACCGTTTCACTCATGTTTGTCCTCATAGTCATGTGTAGAACCTATTAATCCATGTTTGGATAAGTATGGGTCCATCTAGTTCATCTTATACACTACAAGTGAGTTTCCACAATGTGGAGTCACAGAGGTACATTTCGGACTCCTTACCTCTTCCGGTTCCCAAATTAGGTCCATTTGATGTTCCTCCCTTGGATTGAGACCGTTTCACTCATGTTTGTCCTCATAGTCATGTGTAGAACCTATTAATCCATGTTTGGATAAGTATGGGTCCATCTAGTTCATCTTATACACTACAAGTGAGTTTCCACAATGTGGAGTCACAGAGGTACATTTCGGACTCCTTACCTCTTCCGGTTCCCAAATTAGGTCCATTTGATGTTCCTCCCTTGGATTGAGACCGTTTCACTCATGTTTGTCCTCATAGTCATGTGTAGAACCTATTAATCCATGTTTGGATAAGTATGGGTCCATCTAGTTCATCTTATACACTACAAGTGAGTTTCCACAATGTGGAGTCACAGAGGTACATTTCGGACTCCTTACCTCTTCCGGTTCCCAAATTAGGTCCATTTGATGTTCCTCCCTTGGATTGAGACCGTTTCACTCATGTTTGTCCTCATAGTCATGTGTAGAACCTATTAATCCATGTTTGGATAAGTATGGGTCCATCTAGTTCATCTTATACACTACAAGTGAGTTTCCACAATGTGGAGTCACAGAGGTACATTTCGGACTCCTTACCTCTTCCGGTTCCCAAATTAGGTCCATTTGATGTTCCTCCCTTGGATTGAGACCGTTTCACTCATGTTTGTCCTCATAGTCATGTGTAGAACCTATTAATCCATGTTTGGATAAGTATGGGTCCATCTAGTTCATCTTATACACTACAAGTGAGTTTCCACAATGTGGAGTCACAGAGGTACATTTCGGACTCCTTACCTCTTCCGGTTCCCAAATTAGGTCCATTTGATGTTCCTCCCTTGGATTGAGACCGTTTCACTCATGTTTGTCCTCATAGTCATGTGTAGAACCTATTAATCCATGTTTGGATAAGTATGGGTCCATCTAGTTCATCTTATACACTACAAGTGAGTTTCCACAATGTGGAGTCACAGAGGTACATTTCGGACTCCTTACCTCTTCCGGTTCCCAAATTAGGTCCATTTGATGTTCCTCCCTTGGATTGAGACCGTTTCACTCATGTTTGTCCTCATAGTCATGTGTAGAACCTATTAATCCATGTTTGGATAAGTATGGGTCCATCTAGTTCATCTTATACACTACAAGTGAGTTTCCACAATGTGGAGTCACAGAGGTACATTTCGGACTCCTTACCTCTTCCGGTTCCCAAATTAGGTCCATTTGATGTTCCTCCCTTGGATTGAGACCGTTTCACTCATGTTTGTCCTCATAGTCATGTGTAGAACCTATTAATCCATGTTTGGATAAGTATGGGTCCATCTAGTTCATCTTATACACTACAAGTGAGTTTCCACAATGTGGAGTCACAGAGGTACATTTCGGACTCCTTACCTCTTCCGGTTCCCAAATTAGGTCCATTTGATGTTCCTCCCTTGGATTGAGACCGTTTCACTCATGTTTGTCCTCATAGTCATGTGTAGAACCTATTAATCCATGTTTGGATAAGTATGGGTCCATCTAGTTCATCTTATACACTACAAGTGAGTTTCCACAATGTGGAGTCACAGAGGTACATTTCGGACTCCTTACCTCTTCCGGTTCCCAAATTAGGTCCATTTGATGTTCCTCCCTTGGATTGAGACCGTTTCACTCATGTTTGTCCTCATAGTCATGTGTAGAACCTATTAATCCATGTTTGGATAAGTATGGGTCCATCTAGTTCATCTTATACACTACAAGTGAGTTTCCACAATGTGGAGTCACAGAGGTACATTTCGGACTCCTTACCTCTTCCGGTTCCCAAATTAGGTCCATTTGATGTTCCTCCCTTGGATTGAGACCGTTTCACTCATGTTTGTCCTCATAGTCATGTGTAGAACCTATTAATCCATGTTTGGATAAGTATGGGTCCATCTAGTTCATCTTATACACTACAAGTGAGTTTCCACAATGTGGAGTCACAGAGGTACATTTCGGACTCCTTACCTCTTCCGGTTCCCAAATTAGGTCCATTTGATGTTCCTCCCTTGGATTGAGACCGTTTCACTCATGTTTGTCCTCATAGTCATGTGTAGAACCTATTAATCCATGTTTGGATAAGTATGGGTCCATCTAGTTCATCTTATACACTACAAGTGAGTTTCCACAATGTGGAGTCACAGAGGTACATTTCGGACTCCTTACCTCTTCCGGTTCCCAAATTAGGTCCATTTGATGTTCCTCCCTTGGATTGAGACCGTTTCACTCATGTTTGTCCTCATAGTCATGTGTAGAACCTATTAATCCATGTTTGGATAAGTATGGGTCCATCTAGTTCATCTTATACACTACAAGTGAGTTTCCACAATGTGGAGTCACAGAGGTACATTTCGGACTCCTTACCTCTTCCGGTTCCCAAATTAGGTCCATTTGATGTTCCTCCCTTGGATTGAGACCGTTTCACTCATGTTTGTCCTCATAGTCATGTGTAGAACCTATTAATCCATGTTTGGATAAGTATGGGTCCATCTAGTTCA
Organism: Microthlaspi erraticum; assembly: GCA_902728155.2. Lineage (NCBI taxonomy): Eukaryota > Viridiplantae > Streptophyta > Magnoliopsida > Brassicales > Brassicaceae > Microthlaspi > Microthlaspi erraticum. The sequence goes on along the minus strand of CACVBM020000249.1, from coordinate 6,585 downwards.
TCTTATACACTACAAGTGAGTTTCCACAATGTGGAGTCACAGAGGTACATTTCGGACTCCTTACCTCTTCCGGTTCCCAAATTAGGTCCATTTGATGTTCCTCCCTTGGATTGAGACCGTTTCACTCATGTTTGTCCTCATAGTCATGTGTAGAACCTATTAATCCATGTTTGGATAAGTATGGGTCCATCTAGTTCATCTTATACACTACAAGTGAGTTTCCACAATGTGGAGTCACAGAGGTACATTTCGGACTCCTTACCTCTTCCGGTTCCCAAATTAGGTCCATTTGATGTTCCTCCCTTGGATTGAGACCGTTTCACTCATGTTTGTCCTCATAGTCATGTGTAGAACCTATTAATCCATGTTTGGATAAGTATGGGTCCATCTAGTTCATCTTATACACTACAAGTGAGTTTCCACAATGTGGAGTCACAGAGGTACATTTCGGACTCCTTACCTCTTCCGGTTCCCAAATTAGGTCCATTTGATGTTCCTCCCTTGGATTGAGACCGTTTCACTCATGTTTGTCCTCATAGTCATGTGTAGAACCTATTAATCCATGTTTGGATAAGTATGGGTCCATCTAGTTCATCTTATACACTACAAGTGAGTTTCCACAATGTGGAGTCACAGAGGTACATTTCGGACTCCTTACCTCTTCCGGTTCCCAAATTAGGTCCATTTGATGTTCCTCCCTTGGATTGAGACCGTTTCACTCATGTTTGTCCTCATAGTCATGTGTAGAACCTATTAATCCATGTTTGGATAAGTATGGGTCCATCTAGTTCATCTTATACACTACAAGTGAGTTTCCACAATGTGGAGTCACAGAGGTACATTTCGGACTCCTTACCTCTTCCGGTTCCCAAATTAGGTCCATTTGATGTTCCTCCCTTGGATTGAGACCGTTTCACTCATGTTTGTCCTCATAGTCATGTGTAGAACCTATTAATCCATGTTTGGATAAGTATGGGTCCATCTAGTTCATCTTATACACTACAAGTGAGTTTCCACAATGTGGAGTCACAGAGGTACATTTCGGACTCCTTACCTCTTCCGGTTCCCAAATTAGGTCCATTTGATGTTCCTCCCTTGGATTGAGACCGTTTCACTCATGTTTGTCCTCATAGTCATGTGTAGAACCTATTAATCCATGTTTGGATAAGTATGGGTCCATCTAGTTCATCTTATACACTACAAGTGAGTTTCCACAATGTGGAGTCACAGAGGTACATTTCGGACTCCTTACCTCTTCCGGTTCCCAAATTAGGTCCATTTGATGTTCCTCCCTTGGATTGAGACCGTTTCACTCATGTTTGTCCTCATAGTCATGTGTAGAACCTATTAATCCATGTTTGGATAAGTATGGGTCCATCTAGTTCATCTTATACACTACAAGTGAGTTTCCACAATGTGGAGTCACAGAGGTACATTTCGGACTCCTTACCTCTTCCGGTTCCCAAATTAGGTCCATTTGATGTTCCTCCCTTGGATTGAGACCGTTTCACTCATGTTTGTCCTCATAGTCATGTGTAGAACCTATTAATCCATGTTTGGATAAGTATGGGTCCATCTAGTTCATCTTATACACTACAAGTGAGTTTCCACAATGTGGAGTCACAGAGGTACATTTCGGACTCCTTACCTCTTCCGGTTCCCAAATTAGGTCCATTTGATGTTCCTCCCTTGGATTGAGACCGTTTCACTCATGTTTGTCCTCATAGTCATGTGTAGAACCTATTAATCCATGTTTGGATAAGTATGGGTCCATCTAGTTCATCTTATACACTACAAGTGAGTTTCCACAATGTGGAGTCACAGAGGTACATTTCGGACTCCTTACCTCTTCCGGTTCCCAAATTAGGTCCATTTGATGTTCCTCCCTTGGATTGAGACCGTTTCACTCATGTTTGTCCTCATAGTCATGTGTAGAACCTATTAATCCATGTTTGGATAAGTATGGGTCCATCTAGTTCATCTTATACACTACAAGTGAGTTTCCACAATGTGGAGTCACAGAGGTACATTTCGGACTCCTTACCTCTTCCGGTTCCCAAATTAGGTCCATTTGATGTTCCTCCCTTGGATTGAGACCGTTTCACTCATGTTTGTCCTCATAGTCATGTGTAGAACCTATTAATCCATGTTTGGATAAGTATGGGTCCATCTAGTTCATCTTATACACTACAAGTGAGTTTCCACAATGTGGAGTCACAGAGGTACATTTCGGACTCCTTACCTCTTCCGGTTCCCAAATTAGGTCCATTTGATGTTCCTCCCTTGGATTGAGACCGTTTCACTCATGTTTGTCCTCATAGTCATGTGTAGAACCTATTAATCCATGTTTGGATAAGTATGGGTCCATCTAGTTCATCTTATACACTACAAGTGAGTTTCCACAATGTGGAGTCACAGAGGTACATTTCGGACTCCTTACCTCTTCCGGTTCCCAAATTAGGTCCATTTGATGTTCCTCCCTTGGATTGAGACCGTTTCACTCATGTTTGTCCTCATAGTCATGTGTAGAACCTATTAATCCATGTTTGGATAAGTATGGGTCCATCTAGTTCATCTTATACACTACAAGTGAGTTTCCACAATGTGGAGTCACAGAGGTACATTTCGGACTCCTTACCTCTTCCGGTTCCCAAATTAGGTCCATTTGATGTTCCTCCCTTGGATTGAGACCGTTTCACTCATGTTTGTCCTCATAGTCATGTGTAGAACCTATTAATCCATGTTTGGATAAGTATGGGTCCATCTAGTTCATCTTATACACTACAAGTGAGTTTCCTCAATGTGGAGTCACAGAGGTACATTTCGGACTCCTTACCTCTTCCGGTTCCCAAATTAGGTCCATTTGATGTTCCTCCCTTGGATTGAGACCGTTTCACTCATGTTTGTCCTCATAGTCATGTGTAGAACCTATTAATCCATGTTTGGATAAGTATGGGTCCATCTAGTTCATCTTATACACTACAAGTGAGTTTCCACAATGTGGAGTCACAGAGGTACATTTCGGACTCCTTACCTCTTCCGGTTCCCAAATTAGGTCCATTTGATGTTCCTCCCTTGGATTGAGACCGTTTCACTCATGTTTGTCCTCATAGTCATGTGTAGAACCTATTAATCCATGTTTGGATAAGTATGGGTCCATCTAGTTCATCTTATACACTACAAGTGAGTTTCCACAATGTGGAGTCACAGAGGTACATTTCGGACTCCTTACCTCTTCCGGTTCCCAAATTAGGTCCATTTGATGTTCCTCCCTTGGATTGAGACCGTTTCACTCATGTTTGTCCTCATAGTCATGTGTAGAACCTATTAATCCATGTTTGGATAAGTATGGGTCCATCTAGTTCATCTTATACACTACAAGTGAGTTTCCACAATGTGGAGTCACAGAGGTACATTTCGGACTCCTTACCTCTTCCGGTTCCCAAATTAGGTCCATTTGATGTTCCTCCCTTGGATTGAGACCGTTTCACTCATGTTTGTCCTCATAGTCATGTGTAGAACCTATTAATCCATGTTTGGATAAGTATGGGTCCATCTAGTTCATCTTATACACTACAAGTGAGTTTCCACAATGTGGAGTCACAGAGGTACATTTCGGACTCCTTACCTCTTCCGGTTCCCAAATTAGGTCCATTTGATGTTCCTCCCTTGGATTGAGACCGTTTCACTCATGTTTGTCCTCATAGTCATGTGTAGAACCTATTAATCCATGTTTGGATAAGTATGGGTCCATCTAGTTCATCTTATACACTACAAGTGAGTTTCCACAATGTGGAGTCACAGAGGTACATTTCGGACTCCTTACCTCTTCCGGTTCCCAAATTAGGTCCATTTGATGTTCCTCCCTTGGATTGAGACCGTTTCACTCATGTTTGTCCTCATAGTCATGTGTAGAACCTATTAATCCATGTTTGGATAAGTATGGGTCCATCTAGTTCATCTTATACACTACAAGTGAGTTTCCACAATGTGGAGTCACAGAGGTACATTTCGGACTCCTTACCTCTTCCGGTTCCCAAATTAGGTCCATTTGATGTTCCTCCCTTGGATTGAGACCGTTTCACTCATGTTTGTCCTCATAGTCATGTGTAGAACCTATTAATCCATGTTTGGATAAGTATGGGTCCATCTAGTTCATCTTATACACTACAAGTGAGTTTCCACAATGTGGAGTCACAGAGGTACATTTCGGACTCCTTACCTCTTCCGGTTCCCAAATTAGGTCCATTTGATGTTCCTCCCTTGGATTGAGACCGTTTCACTCATGTTTGTCCTCATAGTCATGTGTAGAACCTATTAATCCATGTTTGGTAAGTATGGGTCCATCTAGTTCATCTTATACACTACAAGTGAGTTTCCACAATGTGGAGTCACAGAGGTACATTTCGGACTCCTTACCTCTTCCGGTTCCCAAATTAGGTCCATTTGATGTTCCTCCCTTGGATTGAGACCGTTTCACTCATGTTTGTCCTCATAGTCATGTGTAGAACCTATTAATCCATGTTTGGATAAGTATGGGTCCATCTAGTTCATCTTATACACTACAAGTGAGTTTCCACAATGTGGAGTCACAGAGGTACATTTCGGACTCCTTACCTCTTCCGGTTCCCAAATTAGGTCCATTTGATGTTCCTCCCTTGGATTGAGACCGTTTCACTCATGTTTGTCCTCATAGTCATGTGTAGAACCTATTAATCCATGTTTGGATAAGTATGGGTCCATCTAGTTCATCTTATACACTACAAGTGAGTTTCCACAATGTGGAGTCACAGAGGTACATTTCGGACTCCTTACCTCTTCCGGTTCCCAAATTAGGTCCATTTGATGTTCCTCCCTTGGATTGAGACCGTTTCACTCATGTTTGTCCTCATAGTCATGTGTAGAACCTATTAATCCATGTTTGGATAAGTATGGGTCCATCTAGTTCATCTTATACACTACAAGTGAGTTTCCACAATGTGGAGTCACAGAGGTACATTTCGGACTCCTTACCTCTTCCGGTTCCCAAATTAGGTCCATTTGATGTTCCTCCCTTGGATTGAGACCGTTTCACTCATGTTTGTCCTCATAGTCATGTGTAGAACCTATTAATCCATGTTTGGATAAGTATGGGTCCATCTAGTTCATCTTATACACTACAAGTGAGTTTCCACAATGTGGAGTCACAGAGGTACATTTCGGACTCCTTACCTCTTCCGGTTCCCAAATTAGGTCCATTTGATGTTCCTCCCTTGGATTGAGACCGTTTCACTCATGTTTGTCCTCATAGTCATGTGTAGAACCTATTAATCCATGTTTGGTAAGTATGGGTCCATCTAGTTCATCTTATACACTACAAGTGAGTTTCCACAATGTGGAGTCACAGAGGTACATTTCGGACTCCTTACCTCTTCCGGTTCCCAAATTAGGTCCATTTGATGTTCCTCCCTTGGATTGAGACCGTTTCACTCATGTTTGTCCTCATAGTCATGTGTAGAACCTATTAATCCATGTTTGGATAAGTATGGGTCCATCTAGTTCATCTTATACACTACAAGTGAGTTTCCACAATGTGGAGTCACAGAGGTACATTTCGGACTCCTTACCTCTTCCGGTTCCCAAATTAGGTCCATTTGATGTTCCTCCCTTGGATTGAGACCGTTTCACTCATGTTTGTCCTCATAGTCATGTGTAGAACCTATTAATCCATGTTTGGATAAGTATGGGTCCATCTAGTTCATCTTATACACTACAAGTGAGTTTCCACAATGTGGAGTCACAGAGGTACATTTCGGACTCCTTACCTCTTCCGGTTCCCAAATTAGGTCCATTTGATGTTCCTCCCTTGGATTGAGACCGTTTCACTCATGTTTGTCCTCATAGTCATGTGTAGAACCTATTAATCCATGTTTGGGTAAGTATGGGTCCATCTAGTTCATCTTATACACTACAAGTGAGTTTCCACAATGTGGAGTCACAGAGGTACATTTCGGACTCCTTACCTCTTCCGGTTCCCAAATTAGGTCCATTTGATGTTCCTCCCTTGGATTGAGACCGTTTCACTCATGTTTGTCCTCATAGTCATGTGTAGAACCTATTAATCCATGTTTGGTAAGTATGGGTCCATCTAGTTCATCTTATACACTACAAGTGAGTTTCCACAATGTGGAGTCACAGAGGTACATTTCGGACTCCTTACCTCTTCCGGTTCCCAAATTAGGTCCATTTGATGTTCCTCCCTTGGATTGAGACCGTTTCACTCATGTTTGTCCTCATAGTCATGTGTAGAACCTATTAATCCATGTTTGGATAAGTATGGGTCCATCTAGTTCATCTTATACACTACAAGTGAGTTTCCACAATGTGGAGTCACAGAGGTACATTTCGGACTCCTTACCTCTTCCGGTTCCCAAATTAGGTCCATTTGATGTTCCTCCCTTGGATTGAGACCGTTTCACTCATGTTTGTCCTCATAGTCATGTGTAGAACCTATTAATCCATGTTTGGATAAGTATGGGTCCATCTAGTTCATCTTATACACTACAAGTGAGTTTCCACAATGTGGAGTCACAGAGGTACATTCGA
>CACVBM020000248.1:0-15068 GCA_902728155.2 Microthlaspi erraticum | reverse complement strand
CATCAAATGGACCAAATTTGGGAACCGGAAGAGGTAAGGAGTCCGAAATGTAGCTTGTGCCTCCACATTGTGGGAACTTACTTGTAGTGTATATGATGAACTAGAGACCCATACTTACCCAAACATGGATTAATAGGTTCTATACATGACTATGAGGAGAAACATGAGTGAAACGGTCTCAATCCAAGGGAGGAACATCAAATGGACCAAATTTGGGAACCGGAAGAGGTAAGGAGTCCGAAATGTAGCTTGTGCCTCCACATTGTGGGAACTTACTTGTAGTGTATATGATGAACTAGATGGACCCATACTTACCCAAACATGGATTAATAGGTTCTATACATGACTATGAGGAGAAACATGAGTGAAACGGTCTCAATCCAAGGGAGGAACATCAAATGGACCAAATTTGGGAACCGGAAGAGGTAAGGAGTCCGAAATGTAGCTCTGTGCCTCCACATTGTGGAACTTACTTGTAGTGTATATGATGAACTAGAGACCCATACTTACCCAAACATGGATTAATAGGTTCTATACATGACTATGAGGAGAAACATGAGTGAAACGGTCTCAATCCAAGGGAGGAACATCAAATGGACCAAATTTGGGAACCGGAAGAGGTAAGGAGTCCGAAATGTAGCTCTGTGCCTCCACATTGTGGAACTTACTTGTAGTGTATATGATGAACTAGAGACCCATACTTACCCAAACATGGATTAATAGGTTCTATACATGACTATGAGGAGAAACATGAGTGAAACGGTCTCAATCCAAGGGAGGAACATCAAATGGACCAAATTTGGGAACCGGAAGAGGTAAGGAGTCCGAAATGTAGCTTGTGCCTCCACATTGTGGGAACTTACTTGTAGTGTATATGATGAACTAGACGGACCCATACTTACCCAAACATGGATTAATAGGTTCTATACATGACTATGAGGAGAAACATGAGTGAAACGGTCTCAATCCAAGGGAGGAACATCAAATGGACCAAATTTGGGAACCGGAAGAGGTAAGGAGTCCGAAATGTAGCTCTGTGCCTCCACATTGTGGGAACTTACTTGTAGTGTATATGATGAACTAGACGGACCCATACTTACCCAAACATGGATTAATAGGTTCTATACATGACTATGAGGAGAAACATGATGAAACGGTCTCAATCCAAGGGAGGAACATCAAATGGACCAAATTTGGGAACCGGAAGAGGTAAGGAGTCCGAAATGTAGCTCTGTGCCTCCACATTGTGGAACTTACTTGTAGTGTATATGATGAACTAGACGGACCCATACTTACCCAAACATGGATTAATAGGTTCTATACATGACTATGAGGAGAAACATGAGTGAAACGGTCTCAATCCAAGGGAGGAACATCAAATGGACCAAATTTGGGAACCGGAAGAGGTAAGGAGTCCGAAATGTAGCTCTGTGCCTCCACATTGTGGGAACTTACTTGTAGTGTATATGATGAACTAGACGGACCCATACTTACCCAAACATGGATTAATAGGTTCTATACATGACTATGAGGAGAAACATGAGTGAAACGGTCTCAATCCAAGGGAGGAACATCAAATGGACCAAATTTGGGAACCGGAAGAGGTAAGGAGTCCGAAATGTAGCTTGTGCCTCCACATTGTGGGAACTTACTTGTAGTGTATATGATGAACTAGACGGACCCATACTTACCCAAACATGGATTAATAGGTTCTATACATGACTATGAGGAGAAACATGAGTGAAACGGTCTCAATCCAAGGGAGGAACATCAAATGGACCAAATTTGGGAACCGGAAGAGGTAAGGAGTCCGAAATGTAGCTTGTGCCTCCACATTGTGGGAACTTACTTGTAGTGTATATGATGAACTAGAGACCCATACTTACCCAAACATGGATTAATAGGTTCTATACATGACTATGAGGAGAAACATGAGTGAAACGGTCTCAATCCAAGGGAGGAACATCAAATGGACCAAATTTGGGAACCGGAAGAGGTGTATCTCTGTGCCTCCACATGGGAACTTACTTGTAGTGTATATGATGAACTAGACGGACCCATACTTACCCAAACATGGATTAATAGGTTCTATACATGACTATGAGGAGAAACATGACTGAAACGGTCTCAATCCAAGGGAGGAACATCAAATGGACCAAATTTGGGAACCGGAAGAGGTAAGGAGTCCGAAATGTATCTCTGTGCCTCCACATTGTGGGAACTTACTTGTAGTGTATATGATGAACTAGACGGACCCATACTTACCCAAACATGGATTAATAGGTTCTATACATGACTATGAGGAGAAACATGACTGAAACGGTCTCAATCCAAGGGAGGAACATCAAATGGACCAAATTTGGGAACCGGAAGAGGTAAGGAGTCCGAAATGTATCTCTGCCTCCACATTGTGGGAACTTACTTGTAGTGTATATGATGAACTAGACGGACCCATACTTACCCAAACATGGATTAATAGGTTCTATACATGACTATGAGGAGAAACATGAGTGAAACGGTCTCAATCCAAGGGAGGAACATCAAATGGACCAAATTTGGGAACCGGAAGAGGTAAGGAGTCCGAAATGTATCTTGTGCCTCCACATTGTGGGAACTACTTGTAGTGTATATGATGAACTAGACGGACCCATACTTACCCAAACATGGATTAATAGGTTCTATACATGACTATGAGGAGAAACATGAATGAAACGGTCTCAATCCAAGGGAGGAACATCAAATGGACCAAATTTGGGAACCGAAGAGGTAAGGAGTCCGAAATGTATCTCTGTGCCTCCACATTGTGGGAACTTACTTGTAGTGTATATGATGAACTAGACGGACCCATACTTACCCAAACATGGATTAATAGGTTCTATACATGACTATGAGGAGAAACATGACTGAAACGGTCTCAATCCAAGGGAGGAACATCAAATGGACCAAATTTGGGAACCGGAAGAGGTAAGGAGTCCGAAATGTATCTCTGCCTCCACATTGTGGGAACTACTTGTAGTGTATATGATGAACTAGACGGACCCATACTTACCCAAACATGGATTAATAGGTTCTATACATGACTATGAGGAGAAACATGAATGAAACGGTCTCAATCCAAGGGAGGAACATCAAATGGACCAAATTTGGGAACCGGAAGAGGTAAGGAGTCCGAAATGTAGCTGTGCCTCCACATTGTGGGAACTTACTTGTAGTGTATATGATGAACTAGACGGACCCATACTTACCCAAACATGGATTAATAGGTTCTATACATGACTATGAGGAGAAACATGATGAAACGGTCTCAATCCAAGGGAGGAACATCAAATGGACCAAATTTGGGAACCGGAAGAGGTAAGGAGTCCGAAATGTAGCTTGTGCCTCCACATTGTGGGAACTTACTTGTAGTGTATATGATGAACTAGACGGACCCATACTTACCCAAACATGGATTAATAGGTTCTATACATGACTATGAGGAGAAACATGATGAAACGGTCTCAATCCAAGGGAGGAACATCAAATGGACCAAATTTGGGAACCGGAAGAGGTAAGGAGTCCGAAATGTCTTGTGCCTCCACATTGTGGGAACTTACTTGTAGTGTATATGATGAACTAGACGGACCCATACTTACCCAAACATGGATTAATAGGTTCTATACATGACTATGAGGAGAAACATGATGAAACGGTCTCAATCCAAGGGAGGAACATCAAATGGACCAAATTTGGGAACCGGAAGAGGTAAGGAGTCCGAAATGTAGCTTGTGCCTCCACATTGTGGGAACTTACTTGTAGTGTATATGATGAACTAGACGGACCCATACTTACCCAAACATGGATTAATAGGTTCTATACATGACTATGAGGAGAAACATGATGAAACGGTCTCAATCCAAGGGAGGAACATCAAATGGACCAAATTTGGGAACCGGAAGAGGTAAGGAGTCCGAAATGTATCTTGTGCCTCCACATTGTGGGAACTTACTTGTAGTGTATATGATGAACTAGACGGACCCATACTTACCCAAACATGGATTAATAGGTTCTATACATGACTATGAGGAGAAACATGATGAAACGGTCTCAATCCAAGGGAGGAACATCAAATGGACCAAATTTGGGAACCGGAAGAGGTAAGGAGTCCGAAATGTATCTTGTGCCTCCACATTGTGGGAACTTACTTGTAGTGTATATGATGAACTAGACGGACCCATACTTACCCAAACATGGATTAATAGGTTCTATACATGACTATGAGGAGAAACATGAGTGAAACGGTCTCAATCCAAGGGAGGAACATCAAATGGACCAAATTTGGGAACCGGAAGAGGTAAGGAGTCCGAAATGTATCTTGTGCCTCCACATTGTGGGAACTTACTTGTAGTGTATATGATGAACTAGACGGACCCATACTTACCCAAACATGGATTAATAGGTTCTATACATGACTATGAGGAGAAACATGATGAAACGGTCTCAATCCAAGGGAGGAACATCAAATGGACCAAATTTGGGAACCGGAAGAGGTAAGGAGTCCGAAATGTATCTTGTGCCTCCACATTGTGGGAACTTACTTGTAGTGTATATGATGAACTAGACGGACCCATACTTACCCAAACATGGATTAATAGGTTCTATACATGACTATGAGGAGAAACATGATGAAACGGTCTCAATCCAAGGGAGGAACATCAAATGGACCAAATTTGGGAACCGGAAGAGGTAAGGAGTCCGAAATGTAGCTCTGTGCCTCCACATTGTGGGAACTTACTTGTAGTGTATATGATGAACTAGACGGACCCATACTTACCCAAACATGGATTAATAGGTTCTATACATGACTATGAGGAGAAACATGATGAAACGGTCTCAATCCAAGGGAGGAACATCAAATGGACCAAATTTGGGAACCGGAAGAGGTAAGGAGTCCGAAATGTAGCTCTGTGCCTCCACATTGTGGGAACTTACTTGTAGTGTATATGATGAACTAGACGGACCCATACTTACCCAAACATGGATTAATAGGTTCTATACATGACTATGAGGAGAAACATGATGAAACGGTCTCAATCCAAGGGAGGAACATCAAATGGACCAAATTTGGGAACCGGAAGAGGTAAGGAGTCCGAAATGTATCTGTGCCTCCACATTGTGGGAACTTACTTGTAGTGTATATGATGAACTAGACGGACCCATACTTACCCAAACATGGATTAATAGGTTCTATACATGACTATGAGGAGAAACATGAGTGAAACGGTCTCAATCCAAGGGAGGAACATCAAATGGACCAAATTTGGGAACCGGAAGAGGTAAGGAGTCCGAAATGTAGCTTGTGCCTCCACATTGTGGGAACTTACTTGTAGTGTATATGATGAACTAGACGGACCCATACTTACCCAAACATGGATTAATAGGTTCTATACATGACTATGAGGAGAAACATGATGAAACGGTCTCAATCCAAGGGAGGAACATCAAATGGACCAAATTTGGGAACCGGAAGAGGTAAGGAGTCCGAAATGTAGCTTGTGCCTCCACATTGTGGGAACTTACTTGTAGTGTATATGATGAACTAGACGGACCCATACTTACCCAAACATGGATTAATAGGTTCTATACATGACTATGAGGAGAAACATGATGAAACGGTCTCAATCCAAGGGAGGAACATCAAATGGACCAAATTTGGGAACCGGAAGAGGTAAGGAGTCCGAAATGTATCTCTGTGCCTCCACATTGTGGGAACTTACTTGTAGTGTATATGATGAACTAGACGGACCCATACTTACCCAAACATGGATTAATAGGTTCTATACATGACTATGAGGAGAAACATGATGAAACGGTCTCAATCCAAGGGAGGAACATCAAATGGACCAAATTTGGGAACCGGAAGAGGTAAGGAGTCCGAAATGTAGCTCTGTGCCTCCACATTGTGGGAACTTACTTGTAGTGTATATGATGAACTAGACGGACCCATACTTACCCAAACATGGATTAATAGGTTCTATACATGACTATGAGGAGAAACATGAGTGAAACGGTCTCAATCCAAGGGAGGAACATCAAATGGACCAAATTTGGGAACCGGAAGAGGTAAGGAGTCCGAAATGTAGCTGTGCCTCCACATTGTGGGAACTTACTTGTAGTGTATATGATGAACTAGAGACCCATACTTACCCAAACATGGATTAATAGGTTCTATACATGACTATGAGGAGAAACATGAGTGAAACGGTCTCAATCCAAGGGAGGAACATCAAATGGACCAAATTTGGGAACCGGAAGAGGTAAGGAGTCCGAAATGTAGCTCTGTGCCTCCACATTGTGGGAACTTACTTGTAGTGTATATGATGAACTAGACGGACCCATACTTACCCAAACATGGATTAATAGGTTCTATACATGACTATGAGGAGAAACATGTGAAACGGTCTCAATCCAAGGGAGGAACATCAAATGGACCAAATTTGGGAACCGGAAGAGGTAAGGAGTCCGAAATGTATCTTGTGCCTCCACATTGTGGGAACTTACTTGTAGTGTATATGATGAACTAGACGGACCCATACTTACCCAAACATGGATTAATAGGTTCTATACATGACTATGAGGAGAAACATGATGAAACGGTCTCAATCCAAGGGAGGAACATCAAATGGACCAAATTTGGGAACCGGAAGAGGTAAGGAGTCCGAAATGTAGCTCTGTGCCTCCACATTGTGGGAACTTACTTGTAGTGTATATGATGAACTAGACGGACCCATACTTACCCAAACATGGATTAATAGGTTCTATACATGACTATGAGGAGAAACATGATGAAACGGTCTCAATCCAAGGGAGGAACATCAAATGGACCAAATTTGGGAACCGGAAGAGGTAAGGAGTCCGAAATGTATCTCTGTGCCTCCACATTGTGGGAACTTACTTGTAGTGTATATGATGAACTAGACGGACCCATACTTACCCAAACATGGATTAATAGGTTCTATACATGACTATGAGGAGAAACATGATGAAACGGTCTCAATCCAAGGGAGGAACATCAAATGGACCAAATTTGGGAACCGGAAGAGGTAAGGAGTCCGAAATGTAGCTCTGTGCCTCCACATTGTGGGAACTTACTTGTAGTGTATATGATGAACTAGACGGACCCATACTTACCCAAACATGGATTAATAGGTTCTATACATGACTATGAGGAGAAACATGAGTGAAACGGTCTCAATCCAAGGGAGGAACATCAAATGGACCAAATTTGGGAACCGGAAGAGGTAAGGAGTCCGAAATGTAGCTCTGCCTCCACATTGTGGGAACTTACTTGTAGTGTATATGATGAACTAGACGGACCCATACTTACCCAAACATGGATTAATAGGTTCTATACATGACTATGAGGAGAAACATGATGAAACGGTCTCAATCCAAGGGAGGAACATCAAATGGACCAAATTTGGGAACCGGAAGAGGTAAGGAGTCCGAAATGTAGCTCTGTGCCTCCACATTGTGGGAACTTACTTGTAGTGTATATGATGAACTAGACGGACCCATACTTACCCAAACATGGATTAATAGGTTCTATACATGACTATGAGGAGAAACATGTGAAACGGTCTCAATCCAAGGGAGGAACATCAAATGGACCAAATTTGGGAACCGGAAGAGGTAAGGAGTCCGAAATGTAGCTCTGTGCCTCCACATTGTGGGAACTTACTTGTAGTGTATATGATGAACTAGACGGACCCATACTTACCCAAACATGGATTAATAGGTTCTATACATGACTATGAGGAGAAACATGATGAAACGGTCTCAATCCAAGGGAGGAACATCAAATGGACCAAATTTGGGAACCGGAAGAGGTAAGGAGTCCGAAATGTAGCTCTGTGCCTCCACATTGTGGGAACTTACTTGTAGTGTATATGATGAACTAGACGGACCCATACTTACCCAAACATGGATTAATAGGTTCTATACATGACTATGAGGAGAAACATGATGAAACGGTCTCAATCCAAGGGAGGAACATCAAATGGACCAAATTTGGGAACCGGAAGAGGTAAGGAGTCCGAAATGTAGCTGTGCCTCCACATTGTGGGAACTTACTTGTAGTGTATATGATGAACTAGACGGACCCATACTTACCCAAACATGGATTAATAGGTTCTATACATGACTATGAGGAGAAACATGAGTGAAACGGTCTCAATCCAAGGGAGGAACATCAAATGGACCAAATTTGGGAACCGGAAGAGGTAAGGAGTCCGAAATGTAGCTTGTGCCTCCACATTGTGGGAACTTACTTGTAGTGTATATGATGAACTAGACGGACCCATACTTACCCAAACATGGATTAATAGGTTCTATACATGACTATGAGGAGAAACATGATGAAACGGTCTCAATCCAAGGGAGGAACATCAAATGGACCAAATTTGGGAACCGGAAGAGGTAAGGAGTCCGAAATGTAGCTTGTGCCTCCACATTGTGGGAACTTACTTGTAGTGTATATGATGAACTAGACGGACCCATACTTACCCAAACATGGATTAATAGGTTCTATACATGACTATGAGGAGAAACATGATGAAACGGTCTCAATCCAAGGGAGGAACATCAAATGGACCAAATTTGGGAACCGGAAGAGGTAAGGAGTCCGAAATGTAGCTTGTGCCTCCACATTGTGGGAACTTACTTGTAGTGTATATGATGAACTAGACGGACCCATACTTACCCAAACATGGATTAATAGGTTCTATACATGACTATGAGGAGAAACATGAGTGAAACGGTCTCAATCCAAGGGAGGAACATCAAATGGACCAAATTTGGGAACCGGAAGAGGTAAGGAGTCCGAAATGTAGCTCTGTGCCTCCACATTGTGGGAACTTACTTGTAGTGTATATGATGAACTAGACGGACCCATACTTACCCAAACATGGATTAATAGGTTCTATACATGACTATGAGGAGAAACATGATGAAACGGTCTCAATCCAAGGGAGGAACATCAAATGGACCAAATTTGGGAACCGGAAGAGGTAAGGAGTCCGAAATGTATCTCTGTGCCTCCACATTGTGGGAACTTACTTGTAGTGTATATGATGAACTAGACGGACCCATACTTACCCAAACATGGATTAATAGGTTCTATACATGACTATGAGGAGAAACATGATGAAACGGTCTCAATCCAAGGGAGGAACATCAAATGGACCAAATTTGGGAACCGGAAGAGGTAAGGAGTCCGAAATGTATCTTGTGCCTCCACATTGTGGGAACTTACTTGTAGTGTATATGATGAACTAGACGGACCCATACTTACCCAAACATGGATTAATAGGTTCTATACATGACTATGAGGAGAAACATGAGTGAAACGGTCTCAATCCAAGGGAGGAACATCAAATGGACCAAATTTGGGAACCGGAAGAGGTAAGGAGTCCGAAATGTACTCTGTGCCTCCACATTGTGGGAACTTACTTGTAGTGTATATGATGAACTAGACGGACCCATACTTACCCAAACATGGATTAATAGGTTCTATACATGACTATGAGGAGAAACATGATGAAACGGTCTCAATCCAAGGGAGGAACATCAAATGGACCAAATTTGGGAACCGGAAGAGGTAAGGAGTCCGAAATGTATCTTGTGCCTCCACATTGTGGGAACTTACTTGTAGTGTATATGATGAACTAGACGGACCCATACTTACCCAAACATGGATTAATAGGTTCTATACATGACTATGAGGAGAAACATGAGTGAAACGGTCTCAATCCAAGGGAGGAACATCAAATGGACCAAATTTGGGAACCGGAAGAGGTAAGGAGTCCGAAATGTATCTCTGTGCCTCCACATTGTGGGAACTTACTTGTAGTGTATATGATGAACTAGACGGACCCATACTTACCCAAACATGGATTAATAGGTTCTATACATGACTATGAGGAGAAACATGAGTGAAACGGTCTCAATCCAAGGGAGGAACATCAAATGGACCAAATTTGGGAACCGGAAGAGGTAAGGAGTCCGAAATGTAGCTTGTGCCTCCACATTGTGGGAACTTACTTGTAGTGTATATGATGAACTAGACGGACCCATACTTACCCAAACATGGATTAATAGGTTCTATACATGACTATGAGGAGAAACATGAGTGAAACGGTCTCAATCCAAGGGAGGAACATCAAATGGACCAAATTTGGGAACCGGAAGAGGTAAGGAGTCCGAAATGTATCTCTGTGCCTCCACATTGTGGGAACTTACTTGTAGTGTATATGATGAACTAGACGGACCCATACTTACCCAAACATGGATTAATAGGTTCTATACATGACTATGAGGAGAAACATGAGTGAAACGGTCTCAATCCAAGGGAGGAACATCAAATGGACCAAATTTGGGAACCGGAAGAGGTAAGGAGTCCGAAATGTAGCTTGTGCCTCCACATTGTGGGAACTTACTTGTAGTGTATATGATGAACTAGACGGACCCATACTTACCCAAACATGGATTAATAGGTTCTATACATGACTATGAGGAGAAACATGATGAAACGGTCTCAATCCAAGGGAGGAACATCAAATGGACCAAATTTGGGAACCGGAAGAGGTAAGGAGTCCGAAATGTAGCTTGTGCCTCCACATTGTGGGAACTTACTTGTAGTGTATATGATGAACTAGACGGACCCATACTTACCCAAACATGGATTAATAGGTTCTATACATGACTATGAGGAGAAACATGATGAAACGGTCTCAATCCAAGGGAGGAACATCAAATGGACCAAATTTGGGAACCGGAAGAGGTAAGGAGTCCGAAATGTAGCTCTGTGCCTCCACATTGTGGGAACTTACTTGTAGTGTATATGATGAACTAGACGGACCCATACTTACCCAAACATGGATTAATAGGTTCTATACATGACTATGAGGAGAAACATGAGTGAAACGGTCTCAATCCAAGGGAGGAACATCAAATGGACCAAATTTGGGAACCGGAAGAGGTAAGGAGTCCGAAATGTAGCTCTGTGCCTCCACATTGTGGGAACTTACTTGTAGTGTATATGATGAACTAGACGGACCCATACTTACCCAAACATGGATTAATAGGTTCTATACATGACTATGAGGAGAAACATGATGAAACGGTCTCAATCCAAGGGAGGAACATCAAATGGACCAAATTTGGGAACCGGAAGAGGTAAGGAGTCCGAAATGTAGCTTGTGCCTCCACATTGTGGGAACTTACTTGTAGTGTATATGATGAACTAGACGGACCCATACTTACCCAAACATGGATTAATAGGTTCTATACATGACTATGAGGAGAAACATGAGTGAAACGGTCTCAATCCAAGGGAGGAACATCAAATGGACCAAATTTGGGAACCGGAAGAGGTAAGGAGTCCGAAATGTAGCTCTGTGCCTCCACATTGTGGGAACTTACTTGTAGTGTATATGATGAACTAGACGGACCCATACTTACCCAAACATGGATTAATAGGTTCTATACATGACTATGAGGAGAAACATGAGTGAAACGGTCTCAATCCAAGGGAGGAACATCAAATGGACCAAATTTGGGAACCGGAAGAGGTAAGGAGTCCGAAATGTAGCTTGTGCCTCCACATTGTGGGAACTTACTTGTAGTGTATATGATGAACTAGACGGACCCATACTTACCCAAACATGGATTAATAGGTTCTATACATGACTATGAGGAGAAACATGAGTGAAACGGTCTCAATCCAAGGGAGGAACATCAAATGGACCAAATTTGGGAACCGGAAGAGGTAAGGAGTCCGAAATGTAGCTCTGTGCCTCCACATTGTGGGAACTTACTTGTAGTGTATATGATGAACTAGACGGACCCATACTTACCCAAACATGGATTAATAGGTTCTATACATGACTATGAGGAGAAACATGATGAAACGGTCTCAATCCAAGGGAGGAACATCAAATGGACCAAATTTGGGAACCGGAAGAGGTAAGGAGTCCGAAATGTAGCTCTGTGCCTCCACATTGTGGGAACTTACTTGTAGTGTATATGATGAACTAGACGGACCCATACTTACCCAAACATGGATTAATAGGTTCTATACATGACTATGAGGAGAAACATGATGAAACGGTCTCAATCCAAGGGAGGAACATCAAATGGACCAAATTTGGGAACCGGAAGAGGTAAGGAGTCCGAAATGTAGCTCTGTGCCTCCACATTGTGGGAACTTACTTGTAGTGTATATGATGAACTAGACGGACCCATACTTACCCAAACATGGATTAATAGGTTCTATACATGACTATGAGGAGAAACATGATGAAACGGTCTCAATCCAAGGGAGGAACATCAAATGGACCAAATTTGGGAACCGGAAGAGGTAAGGAGTCCGAAATGTAGCTCTGTGCCTCCACATTGTGGGAACTTACTTGTAGTGTATATGATGAACTAGACGGACCCATACTTACCCAAACATGGATTAATAGGTTCTATACATGACTATGAGGAGAAACATGAGTGAAACGGTCTCAATCCAAGGGAGGAACATCAAATGGACCAAATTTGGGAACCGGAAGAGGTAAGGAGTCCGAAATGTAGCTGTGCCTCCACATTGTGGGAACTTACTTGTAGTGTATATGATGAACTAGACGGACCCATACTTACCCAAACATGGATTAATAGGTTCTATACATGACTATGAGGAGAAACATGATGAAACGGTCTCAATCCAAGGGAGGAACATCAAATGGACCAAATTTGGGAACCGGAAGAGGTAAGGAGTCCGAAATGTAGCTTGTGCCTCCACATTGTGGGAACTTACTTGTAGTGTATATGATGAACTAGACGGACCCATACTTACCCAAACATGGATTAATAGGTTCTATACATGACTATGAGGAGAAACATGAGTGAAACGGTCTCAATCCAAGGGAGGAACATCAAATGGACCAAATTTGGGAACCGGAAGAGGTAAGGAGTCCGAAATGTAGCTTGTGCCTCCACATTGTGGGAACTTACTTGTAGTGTATATGATGAACTAGACACCCATACTTACCCAAACATGGATTAATAGGTTCTATACATGACTATGAGGAGAAACATGAGTGAAACGGTCTCAATCCAAGGGAGGAACATCAAATGGACCAAATTTGGGAACCGGAAGAGGTAAGGAGTCCGAAATGTAGCTTGTGCCTCCACATTGTGGGAACTTACTTGTAGTGTATATGATGAACTAGACGGACCCATACTTACCCAAACATGGATTAATAGGTTCTATACATGACTATGAGGAGAAACATGATGAAACGGTCTCAATCCAAGGGAGGAACATCAAATGGACCAAATTTGGGAACCGGAAGAGGTAAGGAGTCCGAAATGTAGCTTGTGCCTCCACATTGTGGGAACTTACTTGTAGTGTATATGATGAACTAGACGGACCCATACTTACCCAAACATGGATTAATAGGTTCTATACATGACTATGAGGAGAAACATGATGAAACGGTCTCAATCCAAGGGAGGAACATCAAATGGACCAAATTTGGGAACCGGAAGAGGTAAGGAGTCCGAAATGTACTTGTGCCTCCACATTGTGGGAACTTACTTGTAGTGTATATGATGAACTAGACGGACCCATACTTACCCAAACATGGATTAATAGGTTCTATACATGACTATGAGGAGAAACATGAGTGAAACGGTCTCAATCCAAGGGAGGAACATCAAATGGACCAAATTTGGGAACCGGAAGAGGTAAGGAGTCCGAAATGTAGCTTGTGCCTCCACATTGTGGGAACTTACTTGTAGTGTATATGATGAACTAGACGGACCCATACTTACCCAAACATGGATTAATAGGTTCTATACATGACTATGAGGAGAAACATGATGAAACGGTCTCAATCCAAGGGAGGAACATCAAATGGACCAAATTTGGGAACCGGAAGAGGTAAGGAGTCCGAAATGTAGCTTGTGCCTCCACATTGTGGGAACTTACTTGTAGTGT
Source organism: Microthlaspi erraticum (assembly GCA_902728155.2). Lineage (NCBI taxonomy): Eukaryota > Viridiplantae > Streptophyta > Magnoliopsida > Brassicales > Brassicaceae > Microthlaspi > Microthlaspi erraticum. The sequence goes on along the minus strand of CACVBM020000248.1, from coordinate 1,045 downwards.
ATATGATGAACTAGACGGACCCATACTTACCCAAACATGGATTAATAGGTTCTATACATGACTATGAGGAGAAACATGATGAAACGGTCTCAATCCAAGGGAGGAACATCAAATGGACCAAATTTGGGAACCGGAAGAGGTAAGGAGTCCGAAATGTAGCTTGTGCCTCCACATTGTGGGAACTTACTTGTAGTGTATATGATGAACTAGACGGACCCATACTTACCCAAACATGGATTAATAGGTTCTATACATGACTATGAGGAGAAACATGAGTGAAACGGTCTCAATCCAAGGGAGGAACATCAAATGGACCAAATTTGGGAACCGGAAGAGGTAAGGAGTCCGAAATGTAGCTCTGTGCCTCCACATTGTGGGAACTTACTTGTAGTGTATATGATGAACTAGACGGACCCATACTTACCCAAACATGGATTAATAGGTTCTATACATGACTATGAGGAGAAACATGATGAAACGGTCTCAATCCAAGGGAGGAACATCAAATGGACCAAATTTGGGAACCGGAAGAGGTAAGGAGTCCGAAATGTAGCTTGTGCCTCCACATTGTGGGAACTTACTTGTAGTGTATATGATGAACTAGACGGACCCATACTTACCCAAACATGGATTAATAGGTTCTATACATGACTATGAGGAGAAACATGAGTGAAACGGTCTCAATCCAAGGGAGGAACATCAAATGGACCAAATTTGGGAACCGGAAGAGGTAAGGAGTCCGAAATGTATCTCTGTGCCTCCACATTGTGGGAACTTACTTGTAGTGTATATGATGAACTAGACGGACCCATACTTACCCAAACATGGATTAATAGGTTCTATACATGACTATGAGGAGAAACATGAGTGAAACGGTCTCAATCCAAGGGAGGAACATCAAATGGACCAAATTTGGGAACCGGAAGAGGTAAGGAGTCCGAAATGTAGCTCTGTGCCTCCACATTGTGGGAACTTACTTGTAGTGTATATGATGAACTAGACGGACCCATACTTACCCAAACATGGATTAATAGGTTCTCCACAT
>CACVBM020000247.1:0-15070 GCA_902728155.2 Microthlaspi erraticum | reverse complement strand
TGTGAGAGGGAGGATGGATGCATCCAAAAAACACTATGCATAGCACTTTCGATTCATTGATATTGTGTCCGCACCAGAAAACGGCCCGGAAAAGCGTCCAAACGCCATTTTTTGGGGTCCAAACGATATTTTACGCCTAGAGCTCTTTTGGAGCTTCACGAAAAGTGGTTGGTGGCAGCATACGGCCTCACGGTCTTCCAGCTACGCATTTTGGAAGTTTCAGATAGAAATACAGAAAAAAATTAACAAAAAAAGGGGTGCAACACGAGGACTTCCCGGGAGGTCACCCATCCTAGTACTACTCTCGCCCAAGCACGCTTAACTGCGGAGTTCTGATGGGATCCGGTGTTTATGACGCGCAAACGCATATATGCCTTTCCGAGAGGATCTTGAACGTTTATTCGGCGGCGTAGGCCCCACTTGATGCTTAGGCCCGATCCGGAGTCCTAAGTGACCCTTATGTGAGAGGGAGGATGGATGCATCCAAAAAACACTATGCATAGCACTTTCGATTCATTGATTTGTGTCCGCACCAGAAAACGGCCCGGAAAAGCGTCCAAACGCCATTTTTTGGGGTCCAAACGATATTTTACGCCTAGAGCTCTTTTGGAGCTTCACGAAAAGTGGTTGGTGGCAGCATACGGCCTCACGGTCTTCCAGCTACGCATTTTGGAAGTTTCAGATAGAAATACAGAAAAAAATTAACAAAAAAAGGGGTGCAACACGAGGACTTCCCGGGAGGTCACCCATCCTAGTACTACTCTCGCCCAAGCACGCTTAACTGCGGAGTTCTGATGGGATCCGGTGCATTAGTGCTGGTATGATCGCACCCGTTTGTTTATGACGCGCAAACGCATATATGCCTTTCCGAGAGGATCTTGAACGTTTATTCGGCGGCGTAGGCCCCACTTGATGCTTAGGCCCGATCCGGAGTCCTAAGTGACCCTTATGTGAGAGGGAGGATGGATGCATCCAAAAAACACTATGCATAGCACTTTCGATTCATTGATTTGTGTCCGCACCAGAAAACGGCCCGGAAAAGCGTCCAAACGCCATTTTTTGGGGTCCAAACGATATTTTACGCCTAGAGCTCTTTTGGAGCTTCACGAAAAGTGGTTGGTGGCAGCATACGGCCTCACGGTCTTCCAGCTACGCATTTTGGAAGTTTCAGATAGAAATACAGAAAAAAATTAACAAAAAAAGGGGTGCAACACGAGGACTTCCCGGGAGGTCACCCATCCTAGTACTACTCTCGCCCAAGCACGCTTAACTGCGGAGTTCTGATGGGATCCGGTGCATTAGTGCTGGTATGATCGCACCCAGTTTGTTTATGACGCGCAAACGCATATATGCCTTTCCGAGAGGATCTTGAACGTTTATTCGGCGGCGTAGGCCCCACTTGATGCTTAGGCCCGATCCGGAGTCCTAAGTGACCCTTATGTGAGAGGGAGGATGGATGCATCCAAAAAACACTATGCATAGCACTTTCGATTCATTGATTTGTGTCCGCACCAGAAAACGGCCCGGAAAAGCGTCCAAACGCCATTTTTTGGGGTCCAAACGATATTTTACGCCTAGAGCTCTTTTGGAGCTTCACGAAAAGTGGTTGGTGGCAGCATACGGCCTCACGGTCTTCCAGCTACGCATTTTGGAAGTTTCAGATAGAAATACAGAAAAAAATTAACAAAAAAAGGGGTGCAACACGAGGACTTCCCGGGAGGTCACCCATCCTAGTACTACTCTCGCCCAAGCACGCTTAACTGCGGAGTTCTGATGGGATCCGGTGCATTAGTGCTGGTATGATCGCACCCAGTTTGTTTATGACGCGCAAACGCATATATGCCTTTCCGAGAGGATCTTGAACGTTTATTCGGCGGCGTAGGCCCCACTTGATGCTTAGGCCCGATCCGGAGTCCTAAGTGACCCTTATGTGAGAGGGAGGATGGATGCATCCAAAAAACACTATGCATAGCACTTTCGATTCATTGATTTGTGTCCGCACCAGAAAACGGCCCGGAAAAGCGTCCAAACGCCATTTTTTGGGGTCCAAACGATATTTTACGCCTAGAGCTCTTTTGGAGCTTCACGAAAAGTGGTTGGTGGCAGCATACGGCCTCACGGTCTTCCAGCTACGCATTTTGGAAGTTTCAGATAGAAATACAGAAAAAAATTAACAAAAAAAGGGGTGCAACACGAGGACTTCCCGGGAGGTCACCCATCCTAGTACTACTCTCGCCCAAGCACGCTTAACTGCGGAGTTCTGATGGGATCCGGTGCATTAGTGCTGGTATGATCGCACCCAGTTTGTTTATGACGCGCAAACGCATATATGCCTTTCCGAGAGGATCTTGAACGTTTATTCGGCGGCGTAGGCCCCACTTGATGCTTAGGCCCGATCCGGAGTCCTAAGTGACCCTTATGTGAGAGGGAGGATGGATGCATCCAAAAAACACTATGCATAGCACTTTCGATTCATTGATTTTGTGTCCGCACCAGAAAACGGCCCGGAAAAGCGTCCAAACGCCATTTTTTGGGGTCCAAACGATATTTTACGCCTAGAGCTCTTTTGGAGCTTCACGAAAAGTGGTTGGTGGCAGCATACGGCCTCACGGTCTTCCAGCTACGCATTTTGGAAGTTTCAGATAGAAATACAGAAAAAAATTAACAAAAAAAGGGGTGCAACACGAGGACTTCCCGGGAGGTCACCCATCCTAGTACTACTCTCGCCCAAGCACGCTTAACTGCGGAGTTCTGATGGGATCCGGTGCATTAGTGCTGGTATGATCGCACCCGTTTGTTTATGACGCGCAAACGCATATATGCCTTTCCGAGAGGATCTTGAACGTTTATTCGGCGGCGTAGGCCCCACTTGATGCTTAGGCCCGATCCGGAGTCCTAAGTGACCCTTATGTGAGAGGGAGGATGGATGCATCCAAAAAACACTATGCATAGCACTTTCGATTCATTGATTTGTGTCCGCACCAGAAAACGGCCCGGAAAAGCGTCCAAACGCCATTTTTTGGGGTCCAAACGATATTTTACGCCTAGAGCTCTTTTGGAGCTTCACGAAAAGTGGTTGGTGGCAGCATACGGCCTCACGGTCTTCCAGCTACGCATTTTGGAAGTTTCAGATAGAAATACAGAAAAAAATTAACAAAAAAAGGGGTGCAACACGAGGACTTCCCGGGAGGTCACCCATCCTAGTACTACTCTCGCCCAAGCACGCTTAACTGCGGAGTTCTGATGGGATCCGGTGCATTAGTGCTGGTATGATCGCACCCGTTTGTTTATGACGCGCAAACGCATATATGCCTTTCCGAGAGGATCTTGAACGTTTATTCGGCGGCGTAGGCCCCACTTGATGCTTAGGCCCGATCCGGAGTCCTAAGTGACCCTTATGTGAGAGGGAGGATGGATGCATCCAAAAAACACTATGCATAGCACTTTCGATTCATTGATTTGTGTCCGCACCAGAAAACGGCCCGGAAAAGCGTCCAAACGCCATTTTTTGGGGTCCAAACGATATTTTACGCCTAGAGCTCTTTTGGAGCTTCACGAAAAGTGGTTGGTGGCAGCATACGGCCTCACGGTCTTCCAGCTACGCATTTTGGAAGTTTCAGATAGAAATACAGAAAAAAATTAACAAAAAAAGGGGTGCAACACGAGGACTTCCCGGGAGGTCACCCATCCTAGTACTACTCTCGCCCAAGCACGCTTAACTGCGGAGTTCTGATGGGATCCGGTGCATTAGTGCTGGTATGATCGCACCCAGTTTGTTTATGACGCGCAAACGCATATATGCCTTTCCGAGAGGATCTTGAACGTTTATTCGGCGGCGTAGGCCCCACTTGATGCTTAGGCCCGATCCGGAGTCCTAAGTGACCCTTATGTGAGAGGGAGGATGGATGCATCCAAAAAACACTATGCATAGCACTTTCGATTCATTGATTTGTGTCCGCACCAGAAAACGGCCCGGAAAAGCGTCCAAACGCCATTTTTTGGGGTCCAAACGATATTTTACGCCTAGAGCTCTTTTGGAGCTTCACGAAAAGTGGTTGGTGGCAGCATACGGCCTCACGGTCTTCCAGCTACGCATTTTGGAAGTTTCAGATAGAAATACAGAAAAAAATTAACAAAAAAAGGGGTGCAACACGAGGACTTCCCGGGAGGTCACCCATCCTAGTACTACTCTCGCCCAAGCACGCTTAACTGCGGAGTTCTGATGGGATCCGGTGCATTAGTGCTGGTATGATCGCACCCAGTTTGTTTATGACGCGCAAACGCATATATGCCTTTCCGAGAGGATCTTGAACGTTTATTCGGCGGCGTAGGCCCCACTTGATGCTTAGGCCCGATCCGGAGTCCTAAGTGACCCTTATGTGAGAGGGAGGATGGATGCATCCAAAAAACACTATGCATAGCACTTTCGATTCATTGATTTGTGTCCGCACCAGAAAACGGCCCGGAAAAGCGTCCAAACGCCATTTTTTGGGGTCCAAACGATATTTTACGCCTAGAGCTCTTTTGGAGCTTCACGAAAAGTGGTTGGTGGCAGCATACGGCCTCACGGTCTTCCAGCTACGCATTTTGGAAGTTTCAGATAGAAATACAGAAAAAAATTAACAAAAAAAGGGGTGCAACACGAGGACTTCCCGGGAGGTCACCCATCCTAGTACTACTCTCGCCCAAGCACGCTTAACTGCGGAGTTCTGATGGGATCCGGTGCATTAGTGCTGGTATGATCGCACCCAGTTTGTTTATGACGCGCAAACGCATATATGCCTTTCCGAGAGGATCTTGAACGTTTATTCGGCGGCGTAGGCCCCACTTGATGCTTAGGCCCGATCCGGAGTCCTAAGTGACCCTTATGTGAGAGGGAGGATGGATGCATCCAAAAAACACTATGCATAGCACTTTCGATTCATTGATTTGTGTCCGCACCAGAAAACGGCCCGGAAAAGCGTCCAAACGCCATTTTTTGGGGTCCAAACGATATTTTACGCCTAGAGCTCTTTTGGAGCTTCACGAAAAGTGGTTGGTGGCAGCATACGGCCTCACGGTCTTCCAGCTACGCATTTTGGAAGTTTCAGATAGAAATACAGAAAAAAATTAACAAAAAAAGGGGTGCAACACGAGGACTTCCCGGGAGGTCACCCATCCTAGTACTACTCTCGCCCAAGCACGCTTAACTGCGGAGTTCTGATGGGATCCGGTGCATTAGTGCTGGTATGATCGCACCCAGTTTGTTTATGACGCGCAAACGCATATATGCCTTTCCGAGAGGATCTTGAACGTTTATTCGGCGGCGTAGGCCCCACTTGATGCTTAGGCCCGATCCGGAGTCCTAAGTGACCCTTATGTGAGAGGGAGGATGGATGCATCCAAAAAACACTATGCATAGCACTTTCGATTCATTGATTTGTGTCCGCACCAGAAAACGGCCCGGAAAAGCGTCCAAACGCCATTTTTTGGGGTCCAAACGATATTTTACGCCTAGAGCTCTTTTGGAGCTTCACGAAAAGTGGTTGGTGGCAGCATACGGCCTCACGGTCTTCCAGCTACGCATTTTGGAAGTTTCAGATAGAAATACAGAAAAAAATTAACAAAAAAAGGGGTGCAACACGAGGACTTCCCGGGAGGTCACCCATCCTAGTACTACTCTCGCCCAAGCACGCTTAACTGCGGAGTTCTGATGGGATCCGGTGCATTAGTGCTGGTATGATCGCACCCGTTTGTTTATGACGCGCAAACGCATATATGCCTTTCCGAGAGGATCTTGAACGTTTATTCGGCGGCGTAGGCCCCACTTGATGCTTAGGCCCGATCCGGAGTCCTAAGTGACCCTTATGTGAGAGGGAGGATGGATGCATCCAAAAAACACTATGCATAGCACTTTCGATTCATTGATTTGTGTCCGCACCAGAAAACGGCCCGGAAAAGCGTCCAAACGCCATTTTTTGGGGTCCAAACGATATTTTACGCCTAGAGCTCTTTTGGAGCTTCACGAAAAGTGGTTGGTGGCAGCATACGGCCTCACGGTCTTCCAGCTACGCATTTTGGAAGTTTCAGATAGAAATACAGAAAAAAATTAACAAAAAAAGGGGTGCAACACGAGGACTTCCCGGGAGGTCACCCATCCTAGTACTACTCTCGCCCAAGCACGCTTAACTGCGGAGTTCTGATGGGATCCGGTGCATTAGTGCTGGTATGATCGCACCCAGTTTGTTTATGACGCGCAAACGCATATATGCCTTTCCGAGAGGATCTTGAACGTTTATTCGGCGGCGTAGGCCCCACTTGATGCTTAGGCCCGATCCGGAGTCCTAAGTGACCCTTATGTGAGAGGGAGGATGGATGCATCCAAAAAACACTATGCATAGCACTTTCGATTCATTGATTTGTGTCCGCACCAGAAAACGGCCCGGAAAAGCGTCCAAACGCCATTTTTTGGGGTCCAAACGATATTTTACGCCTAGAGCTCTTTTGGAGCTTCACGAAAAGTGGTTGGTGGCAGCATACGGCCTCACGGTCTTCCAGCTACGCATTTTGGAAGTTTCAGATAGAAATACAGAAAAAAATTAACAAAAAAAGGGGTGCAACACGAGGACTTCCCGGGAGGTCACCCATCCTAGTACTACTCTCGCCCAAGCACGCTTAACTGCGGAGTTCTGATGGGATCCGGTGCATTAGTGCTGGTATGATCGCACCCAGTTTGTTTATGACGCGCAAACGCATATATGCCTTTCCGAGAGGATCTTGAACGTTTATTCGGCGGCGTAGGCCCCACTTGATGCTTAGGCCCGATCCGGAGTCCTAAGTGACCCTTATGTGAGAGGGAGGATGGATGCATCCAAAAAACACTATGCATAGCACTTTCGATTCATTGATTTGTGTCCGCACCAGAAAACGGCCCGGAAAAGCGTCCAAACGCCATTTTTTGGGGTCCAAACGATATTTTACGCCTAGAGCTCTTTTGGAGCTTCACGAAAAGTGGTTGGTGGCAGCATACGGCCTCACGGTCTTCCAGCTACGCATTTTGGAAGTTTCAGATAGAAATACAGAAAAAAATTAACAAAAAAAGGGGTGCAACACGAGGACTTCCCGGGAGGTCACCCATCCTAGTACTACTCTCGCCCAAGCACGCTTAACTGCGGAGTTCTGATGGGATCCGGTGCATTAGTGCTGGTATGATCGCACCCGTTTGTTTATGACGCGCAAACGCATATATGCCTTTCCGAGAGGATCTTGAACGTTTATTCGGCGGCGTAGGCCCCACTTGATGCTTAGGCCCGATCCGGAGTCCTAAGTGACCCTTATGTGAGAGGGAGGATGGATGCATCCAAAAAACACTATGCATAGCACTTTCGATTCATTGATTTGTGTCCGCACCAGAAAACGGCCCGGAAAAGCGTCCAAACGCCATTTTTTGGGGTCCAAACGATATTTTACGCCTAGAGCTCTTTTGGAGCTTCACGAAAAGTGGTTGGTGGCAGCATACGGCCTCACGGTCTTCCAGCTACGCATTTTGGAAGTTTCAGATAGAAATACAGAAAAAAATTAACAAAAAAAGGGGTGCAACACGAGGACTTCCCGGGAGGTCACCCATCCTAGTACTACTCTCGCCCAAGCACGCTTAACTGCGGAGTTCTGATGGGATCCGGTGCATTAGTGCTGGTATGATCGCACCCGTTTGTTTATGACGCGCAAACGCATATATGCCTTTCCGAGAGGATCTTGAACGTTTATTCGGCGGCGTAGGCCCCACTTGATGCTTAGGCCCGATCCGGAGTCCTAAGTGACCCTTATGTGAGAGGGAGGATGGATGCATCCAAAAAACACTATGCATAGCACTTTCGATTCATTGATTTGTGTCCGCACCAGAAAACGGCCCGGAAAAGCGTCCAAACGCCATTTTTTGGGGTCCAAACGATATTTTACGCCTAGAGCTCTTTTGGAGCTTCACGAAAAGTGGTTGGTGGCAGCATACGGCCTCACGGTCTTCCAGCTACGCATTTTGGAAGTTTCAGATAGAAATACAGAAAAAAATTAACAAAAAAAGGGGTGCAACACGAGGACTTCCCGGGAGGTCACCCATCCTAGTACTACTCTCGCCCAAGCACGCTTAACTGCGGAGTTCTGATGGGATCCGGTGCATTAGTGCTGGTATGATCGCACCCGTTTGTTTATGACGCGCAAACGCATATATGCCTTTCCGAGAGGATCTTGAACGTTTATTCGGCGGCGTAGGCCCCACTTGATGCTTAGGCCCGATCCGGAGTCCTAAGTGACCCTTATGTGAGAGGGAGGATGGATGCATCCAAAAAACACTATGCATAGCACTTTCGATTCATTGATTTGTGTCCGCACCAGAAAACGGCCCGGAAAAGCGTCCAAACGCCATTTTTTGGGGTCCAAACGATATTTTACGCCTAGAGCTCTTTTGGAGCTTCACGAAAAGTGGTTGGTGGCAGCATACGGCCTCACGGTCTTCCAGCTACGCATTTTGGAAGTTTCAGATAGAAATACAGAAAAAAATTAACAAAAAAAGGGGTGCAACACGAGGACTTCCCGGGAGGTCACCCATCCTAGTACTACTCTCGCCCAAGCACGCTTAACTGCGGAGTTCTGATGGGATCCGGTGCATTAGTGCTGGTATGATCGCACCCGTTTGTTTATGACGCGCAAACGCATATATGCCTTTCCGAGAGGATCTTGAACGTTTATTCGGCGGCGTAGGCCCCACTTGATGCTTAGGCCCGATCCGGAGTCCTAAGTGACCCTTATGTGAGAGGGAGGATGGATGCATCCAAAAAACACTATGCATAGCACTTTCGATTCATTGATTTGTGTCCGCACCAGAAAACGGCCCGGAAAAGCGTCCAAACGCCATTTTTTGGGGTCCAAACGATATTTTACGCCTAGAGCTCTTTTGGAGCTTCACGAAAAGTGGTTGGTGGCAGCATACGGCCTCACGGTCTTCCAGCTACGCATTTTGGAAGTTTCAGATAGAAATACAGAAAAAAATTAACAAAAAAAGGGGTGCAACACGAGGACTTCCCGGGAGGTCACCCATCCTAGTACTACTCTCGCCCAAGCACGCTTAACTGCGGAGTTCTGATGGGATCCGGTGCATTAGTGCTGGTATGATCGCACCCGTTTGTTTATGACGCGCAAACGCATATATGCCTTTCCGAGAGGATCTTGAACGTTTATTCGGCGGCGTAGGCCCCACTTGATGCTTAGGCCCGATCCGGAGTCCTAAGTGACCCTTATGTGAGAGGGAGGATGGATGCATCCAAAAAACACTATGCATAGCACTTTCGATTCATTGATTTGTGTCCGCACCAGAAAACGGCCCGGAAAAGCGTCCAAACGCCATTTTTTGGGGTCCAAACGATATTTTACGCCTAGAGCTCTTTTGGAGCTTCACGAAAAGTGGTTGGTGGCAGCATACGGCCTCACGGTCTTCCAGCTACGCATTTTGGAAGTTTCAGATAGAAATACAGAAAAAAATTAACAAAAAAAGGGGTGCAACACGAGGACTTCCCGGGAGGTCACCCATCCTAGTACTACTCTCGCCCAAGCACGCTTAACTGCGGAGTTCTGATGGGATCCGGTGCATTAGTGCTGGTATGATCGCACCCGTTTGTTTATGACGCGCAAACGCATATATGCCTTTCCGAGAGGATCTTGAACGTTTATTCGGCGGCGTAGGCCCCACTTGATGCTTAGGCCCGATCCGGAGTCCTAAGTGACCCTTATGTGAGAGGGAGGATGGATGCATCCAAAAAACACTATGCATAGCACTTTCGATTCATTGATTTTGTGTCCGCACCAGAAAACGGCCCGGAAAAGCGTCCAAACGCCATTTTTTGGGGTCCAAACGATATTTTACGCCTAGAGCTCTTTTGGAGCTTCACGAAAAGTGGTTGGTGGCAGCATACGGCCTCACGGTCTTCCAGCTACGCATTTTGGAAGTTTCAGATAGAAATACAGAAAAAAATTAACAAAAAAAGGGGTGCAACACGAGGACTTCCCGGGAGGTCACCCATCCTAGTACTACTCTCGCCCAAGCACGCTTAACTGCGGAGTTCTGATGGGATCCGGTGCATTAGTGCTGGTATGATCGCACCCGTTTGTTTATGACGCGCAAACGCATATATGCCTTTCCGAGAGGATCTTGAACGTTTATTCGGCGGCGTAGGCCCCACTTGATGCTTAGGCCCGATCCGGAGTCCTAAGTGACCCTTATGTGAGAGGGAGGATGGATGCATCCAAAAAACACTATGCATAGCACTTTCGATTCATTGATTTGTGTCCGCACCAGAAAACGGCCCGGAAAAGCGTCCAAACGCCATTTTTTGGGGTCCAAACGATATTTTACGCCTAGAGCTCTTTTGGAGCTTCACGAAAAGTGGTTGGTGGCAGCATACGGCCTCACGGTCTTCCAGCTACGCATTTTGGAAGTTTCAGATAGAAATACAGAAAAAAATTAACAAAAAAAGGGGTGCAACACGAGGACTTCCCGGGAGGTCACCCATCCTAGTACTACTCTCGCCCAAGCACGCTTAACTGCGGAGTTCTGATGGGATCCGGTGCATTAGTGCTGGTATGATCGCACCCGTTTGTTTATGACGCGCAAACGCATATATGCCTTTCCGAGAGGATCTTGAACGTTTATTCGGCGGCGTAGGCCCCACTTGATGCTTAGGCCCGATCCGGAGTCCTAAGTGACCCTTATGTGAGAGGGAGGATGGATGCATCCAAAAAACACTATGCATAGCACTTTCGATTCATTGATTTTGTGTCCGCACCAGAAAACGGCCCGGAAAAGCGTCCAAACGCCATTTTTTGGGGTCCAAACGATATTTTACGCCTAGAGCTCTTTTGGAGCTTCACGAAAAGTGGTTGGTGGCAGCATACGGCCTCACGGTCTTCCAGCTACGCATTTTGGAAGTTTCAGATAGAAATACAGAAAAAAATTAACAAAAAAAGGGGTGCAACACGAGGACTTCCCGGGAGGTCACCCATCCTAGTACTACTCTCGCCCAAGCACGCTTAACTGCGGAGTTCTGATGGGATCCGGTGCATTAGTGCTGGTATGATCGCACCCGTTTGTTTATGACGCGCAAACGCATATATGCCTTTCCGAGAGGATCTTGAACGTTTATTCGGCGGCGTAGGCCCCACTTGATGCTTAGGCCCGATCCGGAGTCCTAAGTGACCCTTATGTGAGAGGGAGGATGGATGCATCCAAAAAACACTATGCATAGCACTTTCGATTCATTGATTTTGTGTCCGCACCAGAAAACGGCCCGGAAAAGCGTCCAAACGCCATTTTTTGGGGTCCAAACGATATTTTACGCCTAGAGCTCTTTTGGAGCTTCACGAAAAGTGGTTGGTGGCAGCATACGGCCTCACGGTCTTCCAGCTACGCATTTTGGAAGTTTCAGATAGAAATACAGAAAAAAATTAACAAAAAAAGGGGTGCAACACGAGGACTTCCCGGGAGGTCACCCATCCTAGTACTACTCTCGCCCAAGCACGCTTAACTGCGGAGTTCTGATGGGATCCGGTGCATTAGTGCTGGTATGATCGCACCCAGTTTGTTTATGACGCGCAAACGCATATATGCCTTTCCGAGAGGATCTTGAACGTTTATTCGGCGGCGTAGGCCCCACTTGATGCTTAGGCCCGATCCGGAGTCCTAAGTGACCCTTATGTGAGAGGGAGGATGGATGCATCCAAAAAACACTATGCATAGCACTTTCGATTCATTGATTTTGTGTCCGCACCAGAAAACGGCCCGGAAAAGCGTCCAAACGCCATTTTTTGGGGTCCAAACGATATTTTACGCCTAGAGCTCTTTTGGAGCTTCACGAAAAGTGGTTGGTGGCAGCATACGGCCTCACGGTCTTCCAGCTACGCATTTTGGAAGTTTCAGATAGAAATACAGAAAAAAATTAACAAAAAAAGGGGTGCAACACGAGGACTTCCCGGGAGGTCACCCATCCTAGTACTACTCTCGCCCAAGCACGCTTAACTGCGGAGTTCTGATGGGATCCGGTGCATTAGTGCTGGTATGATCGCACCCAGTTTGTTTATGACGCGCAAACGCATATATGCCTTTCCGAGAGGATCTTGAACGTTTATTCGGCGGCGTAGGCCCCACTTGATGCTTAGGCCCGATCCGGAGTCCTAAGTGACCCTTATGTGAGAGGGAGGATGGATGCATCCAAAAAACACTATGCATAGCACTTTCGATTCATTGATTTTGTGTCCGCACCAGAAAACGGCCCGGAAAAGCGTCCAAACGCCATTTTTTGGGGTCCAAACGATATTTTACGCCTAGAGCTCTTTTGGAGCTTCACGAAAAGTGGTTGGTGGCAGCATACGGCCTCACGGTCTTCCAGCTACGCATTTTGGAAGTTTCAGATAGAAATACAGAAAAAAATTAACAAAAAAAGGGGTGCAACACGAGGACTTCCCGGGAGGTCACCCATCCTAGTACTACTCTCGCCCAAGCACGCTTAACTGCGGAGTTCTGATGGGATCCGGTGCATTAGTGCTGGTATGATCGCACCCAGTTTGTTTATGACGCGCAAACGCATATATGCCTTTCCGAGAGGATCTTGAACGTTTATTCGGCGGCGTAGGCCCCACTTGATGCTTAGGCCCGATCCGGAGTCCTAAGTGACCCTTATGTGAGAGGGAGGATGGATGCATCCAAAAAACACTATGCATAGCACTTTCGATTCATTGATTTGTGTCCGCACCAGAAAACGGCCCGGAAAAGCGTCCAAACGCCATTTTTTGGGGTCCAAACGATATTTTACGCCTAGAGCTCTTTTGGAGCTTCACGAAAAGTGGTTGGTGGCAGCATACGGCCTCACGGTCTTCCAGCTACGCATTTTGGAAGTTTCAGATAGAAATACAGAAAAAAATTAACAAAAAAAGGGGTGCAACACGAGGACTTCCCGGGAGGTCACCCATCCTAGTACTACTCTCGCCCAAGCACGCTTAACTGCGGAGTTCTGATGGGATCCGGTGCATTAGTGCTGGTATGATCGCACCCGTTTGTTTATGACGCGCAAACGCATATATGCCTTTCCGAGAGGATCTTGAACGTTTATTCGGCGGCGTAGGCCCCACTTGATGCTTAGGCCCGATCCGGAGTCCTAAGTGACCCTTATGTGAGAGGGAGGATGGATGCATCCAAAAAACACTATGCATAGCACTTTCGATTCATTGATTTGTGTCCGCACCAGAAAACGGCCCGGAAAAGCGTCCAAACGCCATTTTTTGGGGTCCAAACGATATTTTACGCCTAGAGCTCTTTTGGAGCTTCACGAAAAGTGGTTGGTGGCAGCATACGGCCTCACGGTCTTCCAGCTACGCATTTTGGAAGTTTCAGATAGAAATACAGAAAAAAATTAACAAAAAAAGGGGTGCAACACGAGGACTTCCCGGGAGGTCACCCATCCTAGTACTACTCTCGCCCAAGCACGCTTAACTGCGGAGTTCTGATGGGATCCGGTGCATTAGTGCTGGTATGATCGCACCCGTTTGTTTATGACGCGCAAACGCATATATGCCTTTCCGAGAGGATCTTGAACGTTTATTCGGCGGCGTAGGCCCCACTTGATGCTTAGGCCCGATCCGGAGTCCTAAGTGACCCTTATGTGAGAGGGAGGATGGATGCATCCAAAAAACACTATGCATAGCACTTTCGATTCATTGATTTTGTGTCCGCACCAGAAAACGGCCCGGAAAAGCGTCCAAACGCCATTTTTTGGGGTCCAAACGATATTTTACGCCTAGAGCTCTTTTGGAGCTTCACGAAAAGTGGTTGGTGGCAGCATACGGCCTCACGGTCTTCCAGCTACGCATTTTGGAAGTTTCAGATAGAAATACAGAAAAAAATTAACAAAAAAAGGGGTGCAACACGAGGACTTCCCGGGAGGTCACCCATCCTAGTACTACTCTCGCCCAAGCACGCTTAACTGCGGAGTTCTGATGGGATCCGGTGCATTAGTGCTGGTATGATCGCACCCAGTTTGTTTATGACGCGCAAACGCATATATGCCTTTCCGAGAGGATCTTGAACGTTTATTCGGCGGCGTAGGCCCCACTTGATGCTTAGGCCCGATCCGGAGTCCTAAGTGACCCTTATGTGAGAGGGAGGATGGATGCATCCAAAAAACACTATGCATAGCACTTTCGATTCATTGATTTTGTGTCCGCACCAGAAAACGGCCCGGAAAAGCGTCCAAACGCCATTTTTTGGGGTCCAAACGATATTTTACGCCTAGAGCTCTTTTGGAGCTTCACGAAAAGTGGTTGGTGGCAGCATACGGCCTCACGGTCTTCCAGCTACGCATTTTGGAAGTTTCAGATAGAAATACAGAAAAAAATTAACAAAAAAAGGGGTGCAACACGAGGACTTCCCGGGAGGTCACCCATCCTAGTACTACTCTCGCCCAAGCACGCTTAACTGCGGAGTTCTGATGGGATCCGGTGCATTAGTGCTGGTATGATCGCACCCGTTTGTTTATGACGCGCAAACGCATATATGCCTTTCCGAGAGGATCTTGAACGTTTATTCGGCGGCGTAGGCCCCACTTGATGCTTAGGCCCGATCCGGAGTCCTAAGTGACCCTTATGTGAGAGGGAGGATGGATGCATCCAAAAAACACTATGCATAGCACTTTCGATTCATTGATTTTGTGTCCGCACCAGAAAACGGCCCGGAAAAGCGTCCAAACGCCATTTTTTGGGGTCCAAACGATATTTTACGCCTAGAGCTCTTTTGGAGCTTCACGAAAAGTGGTTGGTGGCAGCATACGGCCTCACGGTCTTCCAGCTACGCATTTTGGAAGTTTCAGATAGAAATACAGAAAAAAATTAACAAAAAAAGGGGTGCAACACGAGGACTTCCCGGGAGGTCACCCATCCTAGTACTACTCTCGCCCAAGCACGCTTAACTGCGGAGTTCTGATGGGATCCGGTGCATTAGTGCTGGTATGATCGCACCCATTTGTTATGACGCGCAAACGCATATACGAGAGGA
>CACVBM020000246.1:0-15070 GCA_902728155.2 Microthlaspi erraticum | reverse complement strand
TTGGATTGAGACTGTTTCACTCATGTTTGTCCTCATAGTCATGTGGAGAACCTATTAATCCATGTTTGGATAAGTATGGGTCCATCTAGTTCATCTTATACACTACAAGTGAGTTTCCTCAATCTGGAGTCACAGATGTACATTTCGGACTCCTACCTCTTCCGTTTCCCAAATTAGGTCCATTTGATGTTCCTCCCTTGGATTGAGACCGTTTCACTCATGTTTGTCCTCATAGTCATGTGTAGAACCTATTAATCCATGTTTGGATAAGTATGGGTCCATCTAGTTCATCTTATACACTACAAGTGAGTTTCCTCAATCTGGAGTCACAGATGTACATTTCGGACTCCTTACCTCTTCCTGGTTCCCAAATTAGGTCCATTTGATGTTCCTCCCTTGGATTGAGACCGTTTCACTCATGTTTGTCCTCATAGTCATGTGTAGAACCTATTAATCCATGTTTGGTAAGTATGGGTCCATCTAGTTCATCTTATACACTACAAGTGAGTTTCCTCAATCTGGAGTCACAGATGTACATTTCGGACTCCTTACCTCTTCCGGTTCCCAAATTAGGTCCATTTGATGTTCCTCCCTTGGATTGAGACCGTTTCACTCATGTTTGTCCTCATAGTCATGTGGAGAACCTATTAATCCATGTTTGGGTAAGTATGGGTCCATCTAGTTCATCTTATACACTACAAGTGAGTTTCCTCAATCTGGAGTCACAGATGTACATTTCGGACTCCTTACCTCTTCCGGTTCCCAAATTAGGTCCATTTGATGTTCCTCCCTTGGATTGAGACCGTTTCACTCATGTTTGTCCTCATAGTCATGTGGAGAACCTATTAATCCATGTTTGGATAAGTATGGGTCCATCTAGTTCATCTTATACACTACAAGTGAGTTTCCTCAATCTGGAGTCACAGATGTACATTTCGGACTCCTTACCTCTTCCGGTTCCCAAATTAGGTCCATTTGATGTTCCTCCCTTGGATTGAGACCGTTTCACTCATGTTTGTCCTCATAGTCATGTGTAGAACCTATTAATCCATGTTTGGATAAGTATGGGTCCATCTAGTTCATCTTATACACTACAAGTGAGTTTCCACAATCTGGAGTCACAGAGGTACATTTCGGACTCCTTACCTCTTCCGGTTCCCAAATTAGGTCCATTTGATGTTCCTCCCTTGGATTGAGACCGTTTCACTCATGTTTGTCCTCATAGTCATGTGTAGAACCTATTAATCCATGTTTGGATAAGTATGGGTCCATCTAGTTCATCTTATACACTACAAGTGAGTTTCCTCAATCTGGAGTCACAGATGTACATTTCGGACTCCTTACCTCTTCCGGTTCCCAAATTAGGTCCATTTGATGTTCCTCCCTTGGATTGAGACCGTTTCACTCATGTTTGTCCTCATAGTCATGTGAGAACCTATTAATCCATGTTTGGATAAGTATGGGTCCATCTAGTTCATCTTATACACTACAAGTGAGTTTCCTCAATCTGGAGTCACAGATGTACATTTCGGACTCCTTACCTCTTCCGGTTCCCAAATTAGGTCCATTTGATGTTCCTCCCTTGGATTGAGACCGTTTCACTCATGTTTGTCCTCATAGTCATGTGTAGAACCTATTAATCCATGTTTGGATAAGTATGGGTCCATCTAGTTCATCTTATACACTACAAGTGAGTTTCCTCAATCTGGAGTCACAGGTACATTTCGGACTCCTTACCTCTTCCGGTTCCCAAATTAGGTCCATTTGATGTTCCTCCCTTGGATTGAGACCGTTTCACTCATGTTTGTCCTCATAGTCATGTGTAGAACCTATTAATCCATGTTTGGATAAGTATGGGTCCATCTAGTTCATCTTATACACTACAAGTGAGTTTCCACAATGTGGAGTCACAGAGGTACATTTCGGACTCCTTACCTCTTCCGGTTCCCAAATTAGGTCCATTTGATGTTCCTCCCTTGGATTGAGACCGTTTCACTCATGTTTGTCCTCATAGTCATGTGTAGAACCTATTAATCCATGTTTGGATAAGTATGGGTCCATCTAGTTCATCTTATACACTACAAGTGAGTTTCCTCAATCTGGAGTCACAGATGTACATTTCGGACTCCTTACCTCTTCCGGTTCCCAAATTAGGTCCATTTGATGTTCCTCCCTTGGATTGAGACCGTTTCACTCATGTTTGTCCTCATAGTCATGTGTAGAACCTATTAATCCATGTTTGGATAAGTATGGGTCCATCTAGTTCATCTTATACACTACAAGTGAGTTTCCTCAATCTGGAGTCACAGATGTACATTTCGGACTCCTTACCTCTTCCGGTTCCCAAATTAGGTCCATTTGATGTTCCTCCCTTGGATTGAGACCGTTTCACTCATGTTTGTCCTCATAGTCATGTGTAGAACCTATTAATCCATGTTTGGATAAGTATGGGTCCATCTAGTTCATCTTATACACTACAAGTGAGTTTCCTCAATCTGGAGTCACAGATGTACATTTCGGACTCCTTACCTCTTCCGGTTCCCAAATTAGGTCCATTTGATGTTCCTCCCTTGGATTGAGACCGTTTCACTCATGTTTGTCCTCATAGTCATGTGTAGAACCTATTAATCCATGTTTGGATAAGTATGGGTCCATCTAGTTCATCTTATACACTACAAGTGAGTTTCCTCAATCTGGAGTCACAGATGTACATTTCGGACTCCTTACCTCTTCCGGTTCCCAAATTAGGTCCATTTGATGTTCCTCCCTTGGATTGAGACCGTTTCACTCATGTTTGTCCTCATAGTCATGTGGAGAACCTATTAATCCATGTTTGGATAAGTATGGGTCCATCTAGTTCATCTTATACACTACAAGTGAGTTTCCACAATCTGGAGTCACAGATGTACATTTCGGACTCCTTACCTCTTCCGGTTCCCAAATTAGGTCCATTTGATGTTCCTCCCTTGGATTGAGACCGTTTCACTCATGTTTGTCCTCATAGTCATGTGTAGAACCTATTAATCCATGTTTGGATAAGTATGGGTCCATCTAGTTCATCTTATACACTACAAGTGAGTTTCCACAATCTGGAGTCACAGATGTACATTTCGGACTCCTTACCTCTTCCGGTTCCCAAATTAGGTCCATTTGATGTTCCTCCCTTGGATTGAGACCGTTTCACTCATGTTTGTCCTCATAGTCATGTGTAGAACCTATTAGAGAGATTTGGATAAGTATGGGTCCATCTAGTTCATCTTATACACTACAAGTGAGTTTCCACAATGTGGAGTCACAGAGGTACATTTCGGACTCCTTACCTCTTCCGGTTCCCAAATTAGGTCCATTTGATGTTCCTCCCTTGGATTGAGACCGTTTCACTCATGTTTGTCCTCATAGTCATGTGGAGAACCTATTAATCCATGTTTGGGTAAGTATGGGTCCATCTAGTTCATCTTATACACTACAAGTGAGTTTCCACAATGTGGAGTCACAGAGGTACATTTCGGACTCCTTACCTCTTCCGGTTCCCAAATTAGGTCCATTTGATGTTCCTCCCTTGGATTGAGACCGTTTCACTCATGTTTGTCCTCATAGTCATGTGTAGAACCTATTAATCCATGTTTGGATAAGTATGGGTCCATCTAGTTCATCTTATACACTACAAGTGAGTTTCCACAATGTGGAGTCACAGAGGTACATTTCGGACTCCTTACCTCTTCCGGTTCCCAAATTAGGTCCATTTGATGTTCCTCCCTTGGATTGAGACCGTTTCACTCATGTTTGTCCTCATAGTCATGTGTAGAACCTATTAATCCATGTTTGGATAAGTATGGGTCCATCTAGTTCATCTTATACACTACAAGTGAGTTTCCACAATGTGGAGTCACAGAGGTACATTTCGGACTCCTTACCTCTTCCGGTTCCCAAATTAGGTCCATTTGATGTTCCTCCCTTGGATTGAGACCGTTTCACTCATGTTTGTCCTCATAGTCATGTGTAGAACCTATTAATCCATGTTTGGATAAGTATGGGTCCATCTAGTTCATCTTATACACTACAAGTGAGTTTCCACAATGTGGAGTCACAGAGGTACATTTCGGACTCCTTACCTCTTCCGGTTCCCAAATTAGGTCCATTTGATGTTCCTCCCTTGGATTGAGACCGTTTCACTCATGTTTGTCCTCATAGTCATGTGTAGAACCTATTAATCCATGTTTGGGTAAGTATGGGTCCATCTAGTTCATCTTATACACTACAAGTGAGTTTCCACAATGTGGAGTCACAGAGGTACATTTCGGACTCCTTACCTCTTCCGGTTCCCAAATTAGGTCCATTTGATGTTCCTCCCTTGGATTGAGACCGTTTCACTCATGTTTGTCCTCATAGTCATGTGTAGAACCTATTAATCCATGTTTGGATAAGTATGGGTCCATCTAGTTCATCTTATACACTACAAGTGAGTTTCCTCAATCTGGAGTCACAGAGGTACATTTCGGACTCCTTACCTCTTCCGGTTCCCAAATTAGGTCCATTTGATGTTCCTCCCTTGGATTGAGACCGTTTCACTCATGTTTGTCCTCATAGTCATGTGTAGAACCTATTAATCCATGTTTGGATAAGTATGGGTCCATCTAGTTCATCTTATACACTACAAGTGAGTTTCCACAATCTGGAGTCACAGAGGTACATTTCGGACTCCTTACCTCTTCCGGTTCCCAAATTAGGTCCATTTGATGTTCCTCCCTTGGATTGAGACCGTTTCACTCATGTTTGTCCTCATAGTCATGTGTAGAACCTATTAATCCATGTTTGGATAAGTATGGGTCCATCTAGTTCATCTTATACACTACAAGTGAGTTTCCTCAATCTGGAGTCACAGAGGTACATTTCGGACTCCTTACCTCTTCCGGTTCCCAAATTAGGTCCATTTGATGTTCCTCCCTTGGATTGAGACCGTTTCACTCATGTTTGTCCTCATAGTCATGTGTAGAACCTATTAATCCATGTTTGGATAAGTATGGGTCCATCTAGTTCATCTTATACACTACAAGTGAGTTTCCACAATGTGGAGTCACAGAGGTACATTTCGGACTCCTTACCTCTTCCGGTTCCCAAATTAGGTCCATTTGATGTTCCTCCCTTGGATTGAGACCGTTTCACTCATGTTTGTCCTCATAGTCATGTGTAGAACCTATTAATCCATGTTTGGTAAGTATGGGTCCATCTAGTTCATCTTATACACTACAAGTGAGTTTCCACAATCTGGAGTCACAGAGGTACATTTCGGACTCCTTACCTCTTCCGGTTCCCAAATTAGGTCCATTTGATGTTCCTCCCTTGGATTGAGACCGTTTCACTCATGTTTGTCCTCATAGTCATGTGTAGAACCTATTAATCCATGTTTGGATAAGTATGGGTCCATCTAGTTCATCTTATACACTACAAGTGAGTTTCCTCAATCTGGAGTCACAGAGGTACATTTCGGACTCCTTACCTCTTCCGGTTCCCAAATTAGGTCCATTTGATGTTCCTCCCTTGGATTGAGACCGTTTCACTCATGTTTGTCCTCATAGTCATGTGTAGAACCTATTAATCCATGTTTGGATAAGTATGGGTCCATCTAGTTCATCTTATACACTACAAGTGAGTTTCCTCAATCTGGAGTCACAGAGGTACATTTCGGACTCCTTACCTCTTCCGGTTCCCAAATTAGGTCCATTTGATGTTCCTCCCTTGGATTGAGACCGTTTCACTCATGTTTGTCCTCATAGTCATGTGTAGAACCTATTAATCCATGTTTGGATAAGTATGGGTCCATCTAGTTCATCTTATACACTACAAGTGAGTTTCCACAATGTGGAGTCACAGAGGTACATTTCGGACTCCTTACCTCTTCCGGTTCCCAAATTAGGTCCATTTGATGTTCCTCCCTTGGATTGAGACCGTTTCACTCATGTTTGTCCTCATAGTCATGTGTAGAACCTATTAATCCATGTTTGGATAAGTATGGGTCCATCTAGTTCATCTTATACACTACAAGTGAGTTTCCACAATCTGGAGTCACAGATGTACATTTCGGACTCCTTACCTCTTCCGGTTCCCAAATTAGGTCCATTTGATGTTCCTCCCTTGGATTGAGACCGTTTCACTCATGTTTGTCCTCATAGTCATGTGTAGAACCTATTAATCCATGTTTGGGTAAGTATGGGTCCATCTAGTTCATCTTATACACTACAAGTGAGTTTCCACAATCTGGAGTCACAGAGGTACATTTCGGACTCCTTACCTCTTCCGGTTCCCAAATTAGGTCCATTTGATGTTCCTCCCTTGGATTGAGACCGTTTCACTCATGTTTGTCCTCATAGTCATGTGTAGAACCTATTAATCCATGTTTGGGTAAGTATGGGTCCATCTAGTTCATCTTATACACTACAAGTGAGTTTCCACAATGTGGAGTCACAGAGGTACATTTCGGACTCCTTACCTCTTCCGGTTCCCAAATTAGGTCCATTTGATGTTCCTCCCTTGGATTGAGACCGTTTCACTCATGTTTGTCCTCATAGTCATGTGTAGAACCTATTAATCCATGTTTGGGATAAGTATGGGTCCATCTAGTTCATCTTATACACTACAAGTGAGTTTCCACAATCTGGAGTCACAGAGGTACATTTCGGACTCCTTACCTCTTCCGGTTCCCAAATTAGGTCCATTTGATGTTCCTCCCTTGGATTGAGACCGTTTCACTCATGTTTGTCCTCATAGTCATGTGAGAACCTATTAATCCATGTTTGGATAAGTATGGGTCCATCTAGTTCATCTTATACACTACAAGTGAGTTTCCTCAATCTGGAGTCACAGGTACATTTCGGACTCCTTACCTCTTCCGGTTCCCAAATTAGGTCCATTTGATGTTCCTCCCTTGGATTGAGACCGTTTCACTCATGTTTGTCCTCATAGTCATGTGTAGAACCTATTAATCCATGTTTGGATAAGTATGGGTCCATCTAGTTCATCTTATACACTACAAGTGAGTTTCCACAATCTGGAGTCACAGAGGTACATTTCGGACTCCTTACCTCTTCCGGTTCCCAAATTAGGTCCATTTGATGTTCCTCCCTTGGATTGAGACCGTTTCACTCATGTTTGTCCTCATAGTCATGTGTAGAACCTATTAATCCATGTTTGGGATAAGTATGGGTCCATCTAGTTCATCTTATACACTACAAGTGAGTTTCCTCAATCTGGAGTCACAGAGGTACATTTCGGACTCCTTACCTCTTCCGGTTCCCAAATTAGGTCCATTTGATGTTCCTCCCTTGGATTGAGACCGTTTCACTCATGTTTGTCCTCATAGTCATGTGTAGAACCTATTAATCCATGTTTGGGTAAGTATGGGTCCATCTAGTTCATCTTATACACTACAAGTGAGTTTCCTCAATCTGGAGTCACAGAGGTACATTTCGGACTCCTTACCTCTTCCGGTTCCCAAATTAGGTCCATTTGATGTTCCTCCCTTGGATTGAGACCGTTTCACTCATGTTTGTCCTCATAGTCATGTGTAGAACCTATTAATCCATGTTTGGTAAGTATGGGTCCATCTAGTTCATCTTATACACTACAAGTGAGTTTCCTCAATCTGGAGTCACAGAGGTACATTTCGGACTCCTTACCTCTTCCGGTTCCCAAATTAGGTCCATTTGATGTTCCTCCCTTGGATTGAGACCGTTTCACTCATGTTTGTCCTCATAGTCATGTGTAGAACCTATTAATCCATGTTTGGTAAGTATGGGTCCATCTAGTTCATCTTATACACTACAAGTGAGTTTCCACAATGTGGAGTCACAGAGGTACATTTCGGACTCCTTACCTCTTCCGGTTCCCAAATTAGGTCCATTTGATGTTCCTCCCTTGGATTGAGACCGTTTCACTCATGTTTGTCCTCATAGTCATGTGTAGAACCTATTAATCCATGTTTGGTAAGTATGGGTCCATCTAGTTCATCTTATACACTACAAGTGAGTTTCCTCAATCTGGAGTCACAGAGGTACATTTCGGACTCCTTACCTCTTCCGGTTCCCAAATTAGGTCCATTTGATGTTCCTCCCTTGGATTGAGACCGTTTCACTCATGTTTGTCCTCATAGTCATGTGTAGAACCTATTAATCCATGTTTGGGTAAGTATGGGTCCATCTAGTTCATCTTATACACTACAAGTGAGTTTCCACAATGTGGAGTCACAGAGGTACATTTCGGACTCCTTACCTCTTCCGGTTCCCAAATTAGGTCCATTTGATGTTCCTCCCTTGGATTGAGACCGTTTCACTCATGTTTGTCCTCATAGTCATGTGTAGAACCTATTAATCCATGTTTGGGTAAGTATGGGTCCATCTAGTTCATCTTATACACTACAAGTGAGTTTCCACAATGTGGAGTCACAGAGGTACATTTCGGACTCCTTACCTCTTCCGGTTCCCAAATTAGGTCCATTTGATGTTCCTCCCTTGGATTGAGACCGTTTCACTCATGTTTGTCCTCATAGTCATGTGTAGAACCTATTAATCCATGTTTGGGTAAGTATGGGTCCATCTAGTTCATCTTATACACTACAAGTGAGTTTCCACAATCTGGAGTCACAGAGGTACATTTCGGACTCCTTACCTCTTCCGGTTCCCAAATTAGGTCCATTTGATGTTCCTCCCTTGGATTGAGACCGTTTCACTCATGTTTGTCCTCATAGTCATGTGTAGAACCTATTAATCCATGTTTGGGTAAGTATGGGTCCATCTAGTTCATCTTATACACTACAAGTGAGTTTCCACAATGTGGAGTCACAGAGGTACATTTCGGACTCCTTACCTCTTCCGGTTCCCAAATTAGGTCCATTTGATGTTCCTCCCTTGGATTGAGACCGTTTCACTCATGTTTGTCCTCATAGTCATGTGTAGAACCTATTAATCCATGTTTGGTAAGTATGGGTCCATCTAGTTCATCTTATACACTACAAGTGAGTTTCCACAATGTGGAGTCACAGAGGTACATTTCGGACTCCTTACCTCTTCCGGTTCCCAAATTAGGTCCATTTGATGTTCCTCCCTTGGATTGAGACCGTTTCACTCATGTTTGTCCTCATAGTCATGTGTAGAACCTATTAATCCATGTTTGGTAAGTATGGGTCCATCTAGTTCATCTTATACACTACAAGTGAGTTTCCACAATGTGGAGTCACAGAGGTACATTTCGGACTCCTTACCTCTTCCGGTTCCCAAATTAGGTCCATTTGATGTTCCTCCCTTGGATTGAGACCGTTTCACTCATGTTTGTCCTCATAGTCATGTGTAGAACCTATTAATCCATGTTTGGTAAGTATGGGTCCATCTAGTTCATCTTATACACTACAAGTGAGTTTCCACAATGTGGAGTCACAGAGGTACATTTCGGACTCCTTACCTCTTCCGGTTCCCAAATTAGGTCCATTTGATGTTCCTCCCTTGGATTGAGACCGTTTCACTCATGTTTGTCCTCATAGTCATGTGTAGAACCTATTAATCCATGTTTGGGTAAGTATGGGTCCATCTAGTTCATCTTATACACTACAAGTGAGTTTCCACAATGTGGAGTCACAGAGGTACATTTCGGACTCCTTACCTCTTCCGGTTCCCAAATTAGGTCCATTTGATGTTCCTCCCTTGGATTGAGACCGTTTCACTCATGTTTGTCCTCATAGTCATGTGTAGAACCTATTAATCCATGTTTGGGTAAGTATGGGTCCATCTAGTTCATCTTATACACTACAAGTGAGTTTCCACAATGTGGAGTCACAGAGGTACATTTCGGACTCCTTACCTCTTCCGGTTCCCAAATTAGGTCCATTTGATGTTCCTCCCTTGGATTGAGACCGTTTCACTCATGTTTGTCCTCATAGTCATGTGTAGAACCTATTAATCCATGTTTGGGTAAGTATGGGTCCATCTAGTTCATCTTATACACTACAAGTGAGTTTCCACAATGTGGAGTCACAGAGGTACATTTCGGACTCCTTACCTCTTCCGGTTCCCAAATTAGGTCCATTTGATGTTCCTCCCTTGGATTGAGACCGTTTCACTCATGTTTGTCCTCATAGTCATGTGTAGAACCTATTAATCCATGTTTGGGTAAGTATGGGTCCATCTAGTTCATCTTATACACTACAAGTGAGTTTCCACAATGTGGAGTCACAGAGGTACATTTCGGACTCCTTACCTCTTCCGGTTCCCAAATTAGGTCCATTTGATGTTCCTCCCTTGGATTGAGACCGTTTCACTCATGTTTGTCCTCATAGTCATGTGTAGAACCTATTAATCCATGTTTGGTAAGTATGGGTCCATCTAGTTCATCTTATACACTACAAGTGAGTTTCCACAATGTGGAGTCACAGAGGTACATTTCGGACTCCTTACCTCTTCCGGTTCCCAAATTAGGTCCATTTGATGTTCCTCCCTTGGATTGAGACCGTTTCACTCATGTTTGTCCTCATAGTCATGTGTAGAACCTATTAATCCATGTTTGGGTAAGTATGGGTCCATCTAGTTCATCTTATACACTACAAGTGAGTTTCCACAATGTGGAGTCACAGAGGTACATTTCGGACTCCTTACCTCTTCCGGTTCCCAAATTAGGTCCATTTGATGTTCCTCCCTTGGATTGAGACCGTTTCACTCATGTTTGTCCTCATAGTCATGTGTAGAACCTATTAATCCATGTTTGGGTAAGTATGGGTCCATCTAGTTCATCTTATACACTACAAGTGAGTTTCCACAATGTGGAGTCACAGAGGTACATTTCGGACTCCTTACCTCTTCCGGTTCCCAAATTAGGTCCATTTGATGTTCCTCCCTTGGATTGAGACCGTTTCACTCATGTTTGTCCTCATAGTCATGTGTAGAACCTATTAATCCATGTTTGGTAAGTATGGGTCCATCTAGTTCATCTTATACACTACAAGTGAGTTTCCACAATGTGGAGTCACAGAGGTACATTTCGGACTCCTTACCTCTTCCGGTTCCCAAATTAGGTCCATTTGATGTTCCTCCCTTGGATTGAGACCGTTTCACTCATGTTTGTCCTCATAGTCATGTGTAGAACCTATTAATCCATGTTTGGGTAAGTATGGGTCCATCTAGTTCATCTTATACACTACAAGTGAGTTTCCACAATGTGGAGTCACAGAGGTACATTTCGGACTCCTTACCTCTTCCGGTTCCCAAATTAGGTCCATTTGATGTTCCTCCCTTGGATTGAGACCGTTTCACTCATGTTTGTCCTCATAGTCATGTGTAGAACCTATTAATCCATGTTTGGGTAAGTATGGGTCCATCTAGTTCATCTTATACACTACAAGTGAGTTTCCACAATGTGGAGTCACAGAGGTACATTTCGGACTCCTTACCTCTTCCGGTTCCCAAATTAGGTCCATTTGATGTTCCTCCCTTGGATTGAGACCGTTTCACTCATGTTTGTCCTCATAGTCATGTGTAGAACCTATTAATCCATGTTTGGATAAGTATGGGTCCATCTAGTTCATCTTATACACTACAAGTGAGTTTCCACAATGTGGAGTCACAGAGGTACATTTCGGACTCCTTACCTCTTCCGGTTCCCAAATTAGGTCCATTTGATGTTCCTCCCTTGGATTGAGACCGTTTCACTCATGTTTGTCCTCATAGTCATGTGTAGAACCTATTAATCCATGTTTGGTAAGTATGGGTCCATCTAGTTCATCTTATACACTACAAGTGAGTTTCCACAATGTGGAGTCACAGAGGTACATTTCGGACTCCTTACCTCTTCCGGTTCCCAAATTAGGTCCATTTGATGTTCCTCCCTTGGATTGAGACCGTTTCACTCATGTTTGTCCTCATAGTCATGTGTAGAACCTATTAATCCATGTTTGGTAAGTATGGGTCCATCTAGTTCATCTTATACACTACAAGTGAGTTTCCACAATGTGGAGTCACAGAGGTACATTTCGGACTCCTTACCTCTTCCGGTTCCCAAATTAGGTCCATTTGATGTTCCTCCCTTGGATTGAGACCGTTTCACTCATGTTTGTCCTCATAGTCATGTGTAGAACCTATTAATCCATGTTTGGTAAGTATGGGTCCATCTAGTTCATCTTATACACTACAAGTGAGTTTCCACAATGTGGAGTCACAGAGGTACATTTCGGACTCCTTACCTCTTCCGGTTCCCAAATTAGGTCCATTTGATGTTCCTCCCTTGGATTGAGACCGTTTCACTCATGTTTGTCCTCATAGTCATGTGTAGAACCTATTAATCCATGTTTGGGTAAGTATGGGTCCATCTAGTTCATCTTATACACTACAAGTGAGTTTCCACAATGTGGAGTCACAGAGGTACATTTCGGACTCCTTACCTCTTCCGGTTCCCAAATTAGGTCCATTTGATGTTCCTCCCTTGGATTGAGACCGTTTCACTCATGTTTGTCCTCATAGTCATGTGTAGAACCTATTAATCCATGTTTGGTAAGTATGGGTCCATCTAGTTCATCTTATACACTACAAGTGAGTTTCCACAATGTGGAGTCACAGAGGTACATTTCGGACTCCTTACCTCTTCCGGTTCCCAAATTAGGTCCATTTGATGTTCCTCCCTTGGATTGAGACCGTTTCACTCATGTTTGTCCTCATAGTCATGTGTAGAACCTATTAATCCATGTTTGGGTAAGTATGGGTCCATCTAGTTCATCTTATACACTACAAGTGAGTTTCCACAATGTGGAGTCACAGAGGTACATTTCGGACTCCTTACCTCTTCCGGTTCCCAAATTAGGTCCATTTGATGTTCCTCCCTTGGATTGAGACCGTTTCACTCATGTTTGTCCTCATAGTCATGTGTAGAACCTATTAATCCATGTTTGGGTAAGTATGGGTCCATCTAGTTCATCTTATACACTACAAGTGAGTTTCCACAATGTGGAGTCACAGAGGTACATTTCGGACTCCTTACCTCTTCCGGTTCCCAAATTAGGTCCATTTGATGTTCCTCCCTTGGATTGAGACCGTTTCACTCATGTTTGTCCTCATAGTCATGTGTAGAACCTATTAATCCATGTTTGGGTAAGTATGGGTCCATCTAGTTCATCTTATACACTACAAGTGAGTTTCCACAATGTGGAGTCACAGAGGTACATTTCGGACTCCTTACCTCTTCCGGTTCCCAAATTAGGTCCATTTGATGTTCCTCCCTTGGATTGAGACCGTTTCACTCATGTTTGTCCTCATAGTCATGTGTAGAACCTATTAATCCATGTTTGGGTAAGTATGGGTCCATCTAGTTCATCTTATACACTACAAGTGAGTTTCCACAATGTGGAGTCACAGAGGTACATTTCGGACTCCTTACCTCTTCCGGTTCCCAAATTAGGTCCATTTGATGTTCCTCCCTTGGATTGAGACCGTTTCACTCATGTTTGTCCTCATAGTCATGTGTAGAACCTATTAATCCATGTTTGGTAAGTATGGGTCCATCTAGTTCATCTTATACACTACAAGTGAGTTTCCACAATGTGGAGTCACAGAGGTACATTTCGGACTCCTTACCTCTTCCGGTTCCCAAATTAGGTCCATTTGATGTTCCTCCCTTGGATTGAGACCGTTTCACTCATGTTTGTCCTCATAGTCATGTGTAGAACCTATTAATCCATGTTTGGGTAAGTATGGGTCCATCTAGTTCATCTTATACACTACAAGTGAGTTTCCACAATGTGGAGTCACAGAGGTACATTTCGGACTCCTTACCTCTTCCGGTTCCCAAATTAGGTCCATTTGATGTTCCTCCCTTGGATTGAGACCGTTTCACTCATGTTTGTCCTCATAGTCATGTGTAGAACCTATTAATCCATGTTTGGGTAAGTATGGGTCCATCTAGTTCATCTTATACACTACAAGTGAGTTTCCACAATGTGGAGTCACAGAGGTACATTTCGGACTCCTTACCTCTTCCGGTTCCCAAATTAGGTCCATTTGATGTTCCTCCCTTGGATTGAGACCGTTTCACTCATGTTTGTCCTCATAGTCATGTGTAGAACCTATTAATCCATGTTTGGTAAGTATGGGTCCATCTAGTTCATCTTATACACTACAAGTGAGTTTCCACAATGTGGAGTCACAGAGGTACATTTCGGACTCCTTACCTCTTCCGGTTCCCAAATTAGGTCCATTTGATGTTCCTCCCTTGGATTGAGACCGTTTCACTCATGTTTGTCCTCATAGTCATGTGTAGAACCTATTAATCCATGTTTGGTAAGTATGGGTCCATCTAGTTCATCTTATACACTACAAGTGAGTTTCCACAATGTGGAGTCACAGAGGTACATTTCGGACTCCTTACCTCTTCCGGTTCCCAAATTAGGTCCATTTGATGTTCCTCCCTTGGATTGAGACCGTTTCACTCATGTTTGTCCTCATAGTCATGTGTAGAACCTATTAATCCATGTTTGGTAAGTATGGGTCCATCTAGTTCATCTTATACACTACAAGTGAGTTTCCACAATGTGGAGTCACAGAGGTACATTTCGGACTCCTTACCTCTTCCGGTTCCCAAATTAGGTCCATTTGATGTTCCTCCCTTGGATTGAGACCGTTTCACTCATGTTTGTCCTCATAGTCATGTGTAGAACCTATTAATCCATGTTTGGTAAGTATGGGTCCATCTAGTTCATCTTATACACTACAAGTGAGTTTCCACAATGTGGAGTCACAGAGGTACATTTCGGACTCCTTACCTCTTCCGGTTCCCAAATTAGGTCCATTTGATGTTCCTCCCTTGGATTGAGACCGTTTCACTCATGTTTGTCCTCATAGTCATGTGTAGAACCTATTAATCCATGTTTGGGTAAGTATGGGTCCATCTAGTTCATCTTATACACTACAAGTGAGTTTCCACAATGTGGAGTCACAGAGGTACATTTCGGACTCCTTACCTCTTCCGGTTCCCAAATTAGGTCCATTTGATGTTCCTCCCTTGGATTGAGACCGTTTCACTCATGTTTGTCCTCATAGTCATGTGT
>CACVBM020000245.1:0-15072 GCA_902728155.2 Microthlaspi erraticum | reverse complement strand
TCCATCTAGTTCATCTTATACACTACAAGTGAGTTTCCTCAATGGAGTCACAGAGGTACATTTCGGACTCCTTACCTCTTCCGGTTCCCAAATTAGGTCCATTTGATGTTCCTCCCTTGGATTGAGACCGTTTCACTCATGTTTGTCCTCATAGTCATGTGTAGAACCTATTAATCCATGTTTGGATAAGTATGGGTCCATCTAGTTCATCTTATACACTACAAGTGAGTTTCCACAATGTGGAGTCACAGAGGTACATTTCGGACTCCTTACCTCTTCCGGTTCCCAAATTTGGTCCATTTGATGTTCCTCCCTTGGATTGAGACCGTTTCACTCATGTTTGTCCTCATAGTCATGTGGAGAACCTATTAATCCATGTTTGGGTAAGTATGGGTCCATCTAGTTCATCTTATACACTACAAGTGAGTTTCCACAATGTGGAGTCACAGAGGTACATTTCGGACTCCTTACCTCTTCCGGTTCCCAAATTAGGTCCATTTGATGTTCCTCCCTTGGATTGAGACCGTTTCACTCATGTTTGTCCTCATAGTCATGTGGAGAACCTATTAATCCATGTTTGGGTAAGTATGGGTCCATCTAGTTCATCTTATACACTACAAGTGAGTTTCCACAATCTGGAGTCACAGAGGTACATTTCGGACTCCTTACCTCTTCCGGTTCCCAAATTAGGTCCATTTGATGTTCCTCCCTTGGATTGAGACCGTTTCACTCATGTTTGTCCTCATAGTCATGTGTAGAACCTATTAATCCATGTTTGGTAAGTATGGGTCCATCTAGTTCATCTTATACACTACAAGTGAGTTTCCACAATCTGGAGTCACAGAGGTACATTTCGGACTCCTTACCTCTTCCGGTTCCCAAATTAGGTCCATTTGATGTTCCTCCCTTGGATTGAGACCGTTTCACTCATGTTTGTCCTCATAGTCATGTGAGAACCTATTAATCCATGTTTGGGTAAGTATGGGTCCATCTAGTTCATCTTATACACTACAAGTGAGTTTCCTCAATCTGGAGTCACAGAGGTACATTTCGGACTCCTTACCTCTTCCGGTTCCCAAATTAGAGTCCATTGATGTTCCTCCCTTGGATTGAGACCGTTTCACTCATGTTTGTCCTCATAGTCATGTGTAGAACCTATTAATCCATGTTTGGGTAAGTATGGGTCCATCTAGTTCATCTTATACACTACAAGTGAGTTTCCACAATGTGGAGTCACAGAGGTACATTTCGGACTCCTTACCTCTTCCGGTTCCCAAATTAGGTCCATTTGATGTTCCTCCCTTGGATTGAGACCGTTTCACTCATGTTTGTCCTCATAGTCATGTGTAGAACCTATTAATCCATGTTTGGGTAAGTATGGGTCCATCTAGTTCATCTTATACACTACAAGTGAGTTTCCACAATGTGGAGTCACAGAGGTACATTTCGGACTCCTTACCTCTTCCGGTTCCCAAATTAGGTCCATTTGATGTTCCTCCCTTGGATTGAGACCGTTTCACTCATGTTTGTCCTCATAGTCATGTGTAGAACCTATTAATCCATGTTTGGGTAAGTATGGGTCCATCTAGTTCATCTTATACACTACAAGTGAGTTTCCACAATGTGGAGTCACAGAGGTACATTTCGGACTCCTTACCTCTTCCGGTTCCCAAATTAGGTCCATTTGATGTTCCTCCCTTGGATTGAGACCGTTTCACTCATGTTTGTCCTCATAGTCATGTGTAGAACCTATTAATCCATGTTTGGGTAAGTATGGGTCCATCTAGTTCATCTTATACACTACAAGTGAGTTTCCACAATGTGGAGTCACAGAGGTACATTTCGGACTCCTTACCTCTTCCGGTTCCCAAATTAGGTCCATTTGATGTTCCTCCCTTGGATTGAGACCGTTTCACTCATGTTTGTCCTCATAGTCAGTGTGTGTAGAACCTATTAATCCATGTTTGGGTAAGTATGGGTCCATCTAGTTCATCTTATACACTACAAGTGAGTTTCCACAATGTGGAGTCACAGAGGTACATTTCGGACTCCTTACCTCTTCCGGTTCCCAAATTAGGTCCATTTGATGTTCCTCCCTTGGATTGAGACCGTTTCACTCATGTTTGTCCTCATAGTCATGTGTAGAACCTATTAATCCATGTTTGGGTAAGTATGGGTCCATCTAGTTCATCTTATACACTACAAGTGAGTTTCCACAATGTGGAGTCACAGAGGTACATTTCGGACTCCTTACCTCTTCCGGTTCCCAAATTTGGTCCATTTGATGTTCCTCCCTTGGATTGAGACCGTTTCACTCATGTTTGTCCTCATAGTCATGTGTAGAACCTATTAATCCATGTTTGGGTAAGTATGGGTCCATCTAGTTCATCTTATACACTACAAGTGAGTTTCCACAATGTGGAGTCACAGAGGTACATTTCGGACTCCTTACCTCTTCCGGTTCCCAAATTAGGTCCATTTGATGTTCCTCCCTTGGATTGAGACCGTTTCACTCATGTTTGTCCTCATAGTCATGTGTAGAACCTATTAATCCATGTTTGGGTAAGTATGGGTCCATCTAGTTCATCTTATACACTACAAGTGAGTTTCCACAATGTGGAGTCACAGAGGTACATTTCGGACTCCTTACCTCTTCCGGTTCCCAAATTAGGTCCATTTGATGTTCCTCCCTTGGATTGAGACCGTTTCACTCATGTTTGTCCTCATAGTCATGTGTAGAACCTATTAATCCATGTTGGGTAGTATGGGTCCATCTAGTTCATCTTATACACTACAAGTGAGTTTCCACAATGTGGAGTCACAGAGGTACATTTCGGACTCCTTACCTCTTCCGGTTCCCAAATTAGGTCCATTTGATGTTCCTCCCTTGGATTGAGACCGTTTCACTCATGTTTGTCCTCATAGTCATGTGTAGAACCTATTAATCCATGTTTGGGTAAGTATGGGTCCATCTAGTTCATCTTATACACTACAAGTGAGTTTCCACAATGTGGAGTCACAGAGGTACATTTCGGACTCCTTACCTCTTCCGGTTCCCAAATTAGGTCCATTTGATGTTCCTCCCTTGGATTGAGACCGTTTCACTCATGTTTGTCCTCATAGTCATGTGTAGAACCTATTAATCCATGTTTGGGTAAGTATGGGTCCATCTAGTTCATCTTATACACTACAAGTGAGTTTCCACAATGTGGAGTCACAGAGGTACATTTCGGACTCCTTACCTCTTCCGGTTCCCAAATTAGGTCCATTTGATGTTCCTCCCTTGGATTGAGACCGTTTCACTCATGTTTGTCCTCATAGTCATGTGTAGAACCTATTAATCCATGTTTGGGTAAGTATGGGTCCATCTAGTTCATCTTATACACTACAAGTGAGTTTCCACAATGTGGAGTCACAGAGGTACATTTCGGACTCCTTACCTCTTCCGGTTCCCAAATTAGGTCCATTTGATGTTCCTCCCTTGGATTGAGACCGTTTCACTCATGTTTGTCCTCATAGTCATGTGTAGAACCTATTAATCCATGTTTGGGTAAGTATGGGTCCATCTAGTTCATCTTATACACTACAAGTGAGTTTCCACAATGTGGAGTCACAGAGGTACATTTCGGACTCCTTACCTCTTCCGGTTCCCAAATTAGGTCCATTTGATGTTCCTCCCTTGGATTGAGACCGTTTCACTCATGTTTGTCCTCATAGTCATGTGTAGAACCTATTAATCCATGTTTGGTAAGTATGGGTCCATCTAGTTCATCTTATACACTACAAGTGAGTTTCCACAATGTGGAGTCACAGAGGTACATTTCGGACTCCTTACCTCTTCCGGTTCCCAAATTAGGTCCATTTGATGTTCCTCCCTTGGATTGAGACCGTTTCACTCATGTTTGTCCTCATAGTCATGTGTAGAACCTATTAATCCATGTTTGGGTAAGTATGGGTCCATCTAGTTCATCTTATACACTACAAGTGAGTTTCCACAATGTGGAGTCACAGAGGTACATTTCGGACTCCTTACCTCTTCCGGTTCCCAAATTAGGTCCATTTGATGTTCCTCCCTTGGATTGAGACCGTTTCACTCATGTTTGTCCTCATAGTCATGTGTAGAACCTATTAATCCATGTTTGGGTAAGTATGGGTCCATCTAGTTCATCTTATACACTACAAGTGAGTTTCCACAATGTGGAGTCACAGAGGTACATTTCGGACTCCTTACCTCTTCCGGTTCCCAAATTAGGTCCATTTGATGTTCCTCCCTTGGATTGAGACCGTTTCACTCATGTTTGTCCTCATAGTCATGTGTAGAACCTATTAATCCATGTTTGGTAAGTATGGGTCCATCTAGTTCATCTTATACACTACAAGTGAGTTTCCACAATGTGGAGTCACAGAGGTACATTTCGGACTCCTTACCTCTTCCGGTTCCCAAATTAGGTCCATTTGATGTTCCTCCCTTGGATTGAGACCGTTTCACTCATGTTTGTCCTCATAGTCATGTGTAGAACCTATTAATCCATGTTTGGGTAAGTATGGGTCCATCTAGTTCATCTTATACACTACAAGTGAGTTTCCACAATGTGGAGTCACAGAGGTACATTTCGGACTCCTTACCTCTTCCGGTTCCCAAATTAGGTCCATTTGATGTTCCTCCCTTGGATTGAGACCGTTTCACTCATGTTTGTCCTCATAGTCATGTGTAGAACCTATTAATCCATGTTTGGGTAAGTATGGGTCCATCTAGTTCATCTTATACACTACAAGTGAGTTTCCACAATGTGGAGTCACAGAGGTACATTTCGGACTCCTTACCTCTTCCGGTTCCCAAATTAGGTCCATTTGATGTTCCTCCCTTGGATTGAGACCGTTTCACTCATGTTTGTCCTCATAGTCATGTGTAGAACCTATTAATCCATGTTTGGGTAAGTATGGGTCCATCTAGTTCATCTTATACACTACAAGTGAGTTTCCACAATGTGGAGTCACAGAGGTACATTTCGGACTCCTTACCTCTTCCGGTTCCCAAATTAGGTCCATTTGATGTTCCTCCCTTGGATTGAGACCGTTTCACTCATGTTTGTCCTCATAGTCATGTGTAGAACCTATTAATCCATGTTTGGGTAAGTATGGGTCCATCTAGTTCATCTTATACACTACAAGTGAGTTTCCACAATGTGGAGTCACAGAGGTACATTTCGGACTCCTTACCTCTTCCGGTTCCCAAATTAGGTCCATTTGATGTTCCTCCCTTGGATTGAGACCGTTTCACTCATGTTTGTCCTCATAGTCATGTGTAGAACCTATTAATCCATGTTTGGGTAAGTATGGGTCCATCTAGTTCATCTTATACACTACAAGTGAGTTTCCACAATGTGGAGTCACAGAGGTACATTTCGGACTCCTTACCTCTTCCGGTTCCCAAATTAGGTCCATTTGATGTTCCTCCCTTGGATTGAGACCGTTTCACTCATGTTTGTCCTCATAGTCATGTGTAGAACCTATTAATCCATGTTTGGGTAAGTATGGGTCCATCTAGTTCATCTTATACACTACAAGTGAGTTTCCACAATGTGGAGTCACAGAGGTACATTTCGGACTCCTTACCTCTTCCGGTTCCCAAATTAGGTCCATTTGATGTTCCTCCCTTGGATTGAGACCGTTTCACTCATGTTTGTCCTCATAGTCATGTGTAGAACCTATTAATCCATGTTTGGGTAAGTATGGGTCCATCTAGTTCATCTTATACACTACAAGTGAGTTTCCACAATGTGGAGTCACAGAGGTACATTTCGGACTCCTTACCTCTTCCGGTTCCCAAATTAGGTCCATTTGATGTTCCTCCCTTGGATTGAGACCGTTTCACTCATGTTTGTCCTCATAGTCATGTGTAGAACCTATTAATCCATGTTTGGGTAAGTATGGGTCCATCTAGTTCATCTTATACACTACAAGTGAGTTTCCACAATGTGGAGTCACAGAGGTACATTTCGGACTCCTTACCTCTTCCGGTTCCCAAATTAGGTCCATTTGATGTTCCTCCCTTGGATTGAGACCGTTTCACTCATGTTTGTCCTCATAGTCATGTGTAGAACCTATTAATCCATGTTTGGGTAAGTATGGGTCCATCTAGTTCATCTTATACACTACAAGTGAGTTTCCACAATGTGGAGTCACAGAGGTACATTTCGGACTCCTTACCTCTTCCGGTTCCCAAATTAGGTCCATTTGATGTTCCTCCCTTGGATTGAGACCGTTTCACTCATGTTTGTCCTCATAGTCATGTGTAGAACCTATTAATCCATGTTTGGGTAAGTATGGGTCCATCTAGTTCATCTTATACACTACAAGTGAGTTTCCACAATGTGGAGTCACAGAGGTACATTTCGGACTCCTTACCTCTTCCGGTTCCCAAATTAGGTCCATTTGATGTTCCTCCCTTGGATTGAGACCGTTTCACTCATGTTTGTCCTCATAGTCATGTGTAGAACCTATTAATCCATGTTTGGGTAAGTATGGGTCCATCTAGTTCATCTTATACACTACAAGTGAGTTTCCACAATGTGGAGTCACAGAGGTACATTTCGGACTCCTTACCTCTTCCGGTTCCCAAATTAGGTCCATTTGATGTTCCTCCCTTGGATTGAGACCGTTTCACTCATGTTTGTCCTCATAGTCATGTGTAGAACCTATTAATCCATGTTTGGGTAAGTATGGGTCCATCTAGTTCATCTTATACACTACAAGTGAGTTTCCACAATGTGGAGTCACAGAGGTACATTTCGGACTCCTTACCTCTTCCGGTTCCCAAATTAGGTCCATTTGATGTTCCTCCCTTGGATTGAGACCGTTTCACTCATGTTTGTCCTCATAGTCATGTGTAGAACCTATTAATCCATGTTTGGGTAAGTATGGGTCCATCTAGTTCATCTTATACACTACAAGTGAGTTTCCACAATGTGGAGTCACAGAGGTACATTTCGGACTCCTTACCTCTTCCGGTTCCCAAATTAGGTCCATTTGATGTTCCTCCCTTGGATTGAGACCGTTTCACTCATGTTTGTCCTCATAGTCATGTGTAGAACCTATTAATCCATGTTTGGGTAAGTATGGGTCCATCTAGTTCATCTTATACACTACAAGTGAGTTTCCACAATGTGGAGTCACAGAGGTACATTTCGGACTCCTTACCTCTTCCGGTTCCCAAATTAGGTCCATTTGATGTTCCTCCCTTGGATTGAGACCGTTTCACTCATGTTTGTCCTCATAGTCATGTGTAGAACCTATTAATCCATGTTTGGGTAAGTATGGGTCCATCTAGTTCATCTTATACACTACAAGTGAGTTTCCACAATGTGGAGTCACAGAGGTACATTTCGGACTCCTTACCTCTTCCGGTTCCCAAATTAGGTCCATTTGATGTTCCTCCCTTGGATTGAGACCGTTTCACTCATGTTTGTCCTCATAGTCATGTGTAGAACCTATTAATCCATGTTTGGGTAAGTATGGGTCCATCTAGTTCATCTTATACACTACAAGTGAGTTTCCACAATGTGGAGTCACAGAGGTACATTTCGGACTCCTTACCTCTTCCGGTTCCCAAATTAGGTCCATTTGATGTTCCTCCCTTGGATTGAGACCGTTTCACTCATGTTTGTCCTCATAGTCATGTGTAGAACCTATTAATCCATGTTTGGGTAAGTATGGGTCCATCTAGTTCATCTTATACACTACAAGTGAGTTTCCACAATGTGGAGTCACAGAGGTACATTTCGGACTCCTTACCTCTTCCGGTTCCCAAATTAGGTCCATTTGATGTTCCTCCCTTGGATTGAGACCGTTTCACTCATGTTTGTCCTCATAGTCATGTGTAGAACCTATTAATCCATGTTTGGGTAAGTATGGGTCCATCTAGTTCATCTTATACACTACAAGTGAGTTTCCACAATGTGGAGTCACAGAGGTACATTTCGGACTCCTTACCTCTTCCGGTTCCCAAATTAGGTCCATTTGATGTTCCTCCCTTGGATTGAGACCGTTTCACTCATGTTTGTCCTCATAGTCATGTGTAGAACCTATTAATCCATGTTTGGGTAAGTATGGGTCCATCTAGTTCATCTTATACACTACAAGTGAGTTTCCACAATGTGGAGTCACAGAGGTACATTTCGGACTCCTTACCTCTTCCGGTTCCCAAATTAGGTCCATTTGATGTTCCTCCCTTGGATTGAGACCGTTTCACTCATGTTTGTCCTCATAGTCATGTGTAGAACCTATTAATCCATGTTTGGGTAAGTATGGGTCCATCTAGTTCATCTTATACACTACAAGTGAGTTTCCACAATGTGGAGTCACAGAGGTACATTTCGGACTCCTTACCTCTTCCGGTTCCCAAATTAGGTCCATTTGATGTTCCTCCCTTGGATTGAGACCGTTTCACTCATGTTTGTCCTCATAGTCATGTGTAGAACCTATTAATCCATGTTTGGGTAAGTATGGGTCCATCTAGTTCATCTTATACACTACAAGTGAGTTTCCACAATGTGGAGTCACAGAGGTACATTTCGGACTCCTTACCTCTTCCGGTTCCCAAATTAGGTCCATTTGATGTTCCTCCCTTGGATTGAGACCGTTTCACTCATGTTTGTCCTCATAGTCATGTGTAGAACCTATTAATCCATGTTTGGGTAAGTATGGGTCCATCTAGTTCATCTTATACACTACAAGTGAGTTTCCACAATGTGGAGTCACAGAGGTACATTTCGGACTCCTTACCTCTTCCGGTTCCCAAATTAGGTCCATTTGATGTTCCTCCCTTGGATTGAGACCGTTTCACTCATGTTTGTCCTCATAGTCATGTGTAGAACCTATTAATCCATGTTTGGGTAAGTATGGGTCCATCTAGTTCATCTTATACACTACAAGTGAGTTTCCACAATGTGGAGTCACAGAGGTACATTTCGGACTCCTTACCTCTTCCGGTTCCCAAATTAGGTCCATTTGATGTTCCTCCCTTGGATTGAGACCGTTTCACTCATGTTTGTCCTCATAGTCATGTGTAGAACCTATTAATCCATGTTTGGGTAAGTATGGGTCCATCTAGTTCATCTTATACACTACAAGTGAGTTTCCACAATGTGGAGTCACAGAGGTACATTTCGGACTCCTTACCTCTTCCGGTTCCCAAATTAGGTCCATTTGATGTTCCTCCCTTGGATTGAGACCGTTTCACTCATGTTTGTCCTCATAGTCATGTGTAGAACCTATTAATCCATGTTTGGGTAAGTATGGGTCCATCTAGTTCATCTTATACACTACAAGTGAGTTTCCACAATGTGGAGTCACAGAGGTACATTTCGGACTCCTTACCTCTTCCGGTTCCCAAATTAGGTCCATTTGATGTTCCTCCCTTGGATTGAGACCGTTTCACTCATGTTTGTCCTCATAGTCATGTGTAGAACCTATTAATCCATGTTTGGGATAAGTATGGGTCCATCTAGTTCATCTTATACACTACAAGTGAGTTTCCACAATGTGGAGTCACAGAGGTACATTTCGGACTCCTTACCTCTTCCGGTTCCCAAATTAGGTCCATTTGATGTTCCTCCCTTGGATTGAGACCGTTTCACTCATGTTTGTCCTCATAGTCATGTGTAGAACCTATTAATCCATGTTTGGGTAAGTATGGGTCCATCTAGTTCATCTTATACACTACAAGTGAGTTTCCACAATGTGGAGTCACAGAGGTACATTTCGGACTCCTTACCTCTTCCGGTTCCCAAATTAGGTCCATTTGATGTTCCTCCCTTGGATTGAGACCGTTTCACTCATGTTTGTCCTCATAGTCATGTGTAGAACCTATTAATCCATGTTTGGGTAAGTATGGGTCCATCTAGTTCATCTTATACACTACAAGTGAGTTTCCACAATGTGGAGTCACAGAGGTACATTTCGGACTCCTTACCTCTTCCGGTTCCCAAATTAGGTCCATTTGATGTTCCTCCCTTGGATTGAGACCGTTTCACTCATGTTTGTCCTCATAGTCATGTGTAGAACCTATTAATCCATGTTTGGGTAAGTATGGGTCCATCTAGTTCATCTTATACACTACAAGTGAGTTTCCACAATGTGGAGTCACAGAGGTACATTTCGGACTCCTTACCTCTTCCGGTTCCCAAATTAGGTCCATTTGATGTTCCTCCCTTGGATTGAGACCGTTTCACTCATGTTTGTCCTCATAGTCATGTGTAGAACCTATTAATCCATGTTTGGGTAAGTATGGGTCCATCTAGTTCATCTTATACACTACAAGTGAGTTTCCACAATGTGGAGTCACAGAGGTACATTTCGGACTCCTTACCTCTTCCGGTTCCCAAATTAGGTCCATTTGATGTTCCTCCCTTGGATTGAGACCGTTTCACTCATGTTTGTCCTCATAGTCATGTGTAGAACCTATTAATCCATGTTTGGGTAAGTATGGGTCCATCTAGTTCATCTTATACACTACAAGTGAGTTTCCACAATGTGGAGTCACAGAGGTACATTTCGGACTCCTTACCTCTTCCGGTTCCCAAATTAGGTCCATTTGATGTTCCTCCCTTGGATTGAGACCGTTTCACTCATGTTTGTCCTCATAGTCATGTGTAGAACCTATTAATCCATGTTTGGGTAAGTATGGGTCCATCTAGTTCATCTTATACACTACAAGTGAGTTTCCACAATGTGGAGTCACAGAGGTACATTTCGGACTCCTTACCTCTTCCGGTTCCCAAATTAGGTCCATTTGATGTTCCTCCCTTGGATTGAGACCGTTTCACTCATGTTTGTCCTCATAGTCATGTGTAGAACCTATTAATCCATGTTTGGGTAAGTATGGGTCCATCTAGTTCATCTTATACACTACAAGTGAGTTTCCACAATGTGGAGTCACAGAGGTACATTTCGGACTCCTTACCTCTTCCGGTTCCCAAATTAGGTCCATTTGATGTTCCTCCCTTGGATTGAGACCGTTTCACTCATGTTTGTCCTCATAGTCATGTGTAGAACCTATTAATCCATGTTTGGGTAAGTATGGGTCCATCTAGTTCATCTTATACACTACAAGTGAGTTTCCACAATGTGGAGTCACAGAGGTACATTTCGGACTCCTTACCTCTTCCGGTTCCCAAATTAGGTCCATTTGATGTTCCTCCCTTGGATTGAGACCGTTTCACTCATGTTTGTCCTCATAGTCATGTGTAGAACCTATTAATCCATGTTTGGGTAAGTATGGGTCCATCTAGTTCATCTTATACACTACAAGTGAGTTTCCACAATGTGGAGTCACAGAGGTACATTTCGGACTCCTTACCTCTTCCGGTTCCCAAATTAGGTCCATTTGATGTTCCTCCCTTGGATTGAGACCGTTTCACTCATGTTTGTCCTCATAGTCATGTGTAGAACCTATTAATCCATGTTTGGGTAAGTATGGGTCCATCTAGTTCATCTTATACACTACAAGTGAGTTTCCACAATGTGGAGTCACAGAGGTACATTTCGGACTCCTTACCTCTTCCGGTTCCCAAATTAGGTCCATTTGATGTTCCTCCCTTGGATTGAGACCGTTTCACTCATGTTTGTCCTCATAGTCATGTGTAGAACCTATTAATCCATGTTTGGGTAAGTATGGGTCCATCTAGTTCATCTTATACACTACAAGTGAGTTTCCACAATGTGGAGTCACAGAGGTACATTTCGGACTCCTTACCTCTTCCGGTTCCCAAATTAGGTCCATTTGATGTTCCTCCCTTGGATTGAGACCGTTTCACTCATGTTTGTCCTCATAGTCATGTGTAGAACCTATTAATCCATGTTTGGGTAAGTATGGGTCCATCTAGTTCATCTTATACACTACAAGTGAGTTTCCACAATGTGGAGTCACAGAGGTACATTTCGGACTCCTTACCTCTTCCGGTTCCCAAATTAGGTCCATTTGATGTTCCTCCCTTGGATTGAGACCGTTTCACTCATGTTTGTCCTCATAGTCATGTGTAGAACCTATTAATCCATGTTTGGGTAAGTATGGGTCCATCTAGTTCATCTTATACACTACAAGTGAGTTTCCACAATGTGGAGTCACAGAGGTACATTTCGGACTCCTTACCTCTTCCGGTTCCCAAATTAGGTCCATTTGATGTTCCTCCCTTGGATTGAGACCGTTTCACTCATGTTTGTCCTCATAGTCATGTGTAGAACCTATTAATCCATGTTTGGGTAAGTATGGGTCCATCTAGTTCATCTTATACACTACAAGTGAGTTTCCACAATGTGGAGTCACAGAGGTACATTTCGGACTCCTTACCTCTTCCGGTTCCCAAATTAGGTCCATTTGATGTTCCTCCCTTGGATTGAGACCGTTTCACTCATGTTTGTCCTCATAGTCATGTGTAGAACCTATTAATCCATGTTTGGGTAAGTATGGGTCCATCTAGTTCATCTTATACACTACAAGTGAGTTTCCACAATGTGGAGTCACAGAGGTACATTTCGGACTCCTTACCTCTTCCGGTTCCCAAATTAGGTCCATTTGATGTTCCTCCCTTGGATTGAGACCGTTTCACTCATGTTTGTCCTCATAGTCATGTGTAGAACCTATTAATCCATGTTTGGGTAAGTATGGGTCCATCTAGTTCATCTTATACACTACAAGTGAGTTTCCACAATGTGGAGTCACAGAGGTACATTTCGGACTCCTTACCTCTTCCGGTTCCCAAATTAGGTCCATTTGATGTTCCTCCCTTGGATTGAGACCGTTTCACTCATGTTTGTCCTCATAGTCATGTGTAGAACCTATTAATCCATGTTTGGGTAAGTATGGGTCCATCTAGTTCATCTTATACACTACAAGTGAGTTTCCACAATGTGGAGTCACAGAGGTACATTTCGGACTCCTTACCTCTTCCGGTTCCCAAATTAGGTCCATTTGATGTTCCTCCCTTGGATTGAGACCGTTTCACTCATGTTTGTCCTCATAGTCATGTGTAGAACCTATTAATCCATGTTTGGGTAAGTATGGGTCCATCTAGTTCATCTTATACACTACAAGTGAGTTTCCACAATGTGGAGTCACAGAGGTACATTTCGGACTCCTTACCTCTTCCGGTTCCCAAATTAGGTCCATTTGATGTTCCTCCCTTGGATTGAGACCGTTTCACTCATGTTTGTCCTCATAGTCATGTGTAGAACCTATTAATCCATGTTTGGGTAAGTATGGGTCCATCTAGTTCATCTTATACACTACAAGTGAG
This sequence comes from Microthlaspi erraticum, assembly GCA_902728155.2. Taxonomy (NCBI): domain Eukaryota; kingdom Viridiplantae; phylum Streptophyta; class Magnoliopsida; order Brassicales; family Brassicaceae; genus Microthlaspi; species Microthlaspi erraticum. The sequence continues at coordinate 1,777 of CACVBM020000245.1, read as the reverse complement.
TTTCCACAATGTGGAGTCACAGAGGTACATTTCGGACTCCTTACCTCTTCCGGTTCCCAAATTAGGTCCATTTGATGTTCCTCCCTTGGATTGAGACCGTTTCACTCATGTTTGTCCTCATAGTCATGTGTAGAACCTATTAATCCATGTTTGGGTAAGTATGGGTCCATCTAGTTCATCTTATACACTACAAGTGAGTTTCCACAATGTGGAGTCACAGAGGTACATTTCGGACTCCTTACCTCTTCCGGTTCCCAAATTAGGTCCATTTGATGTTCCTCCCTTGGATTGAGACCGTTTCACTCATGTTTGTCCTCATAGTCATGTGTAGAACCTATTAATCCATGTTTGGGTAAGTATGGGTCCATCTAGTTCATCTTATACACTACAAGTGAGTTTCCACAATGTGGAGTCACAGAGGTACATTTCGGACTCCTTACCTCTTCCGGTTCCCAAATTAGGTCCATTTGATGTTCCTCCCTTGGATTGAGACCGTTTCACTCATGTTTGTCCTCATAGTCATGTGTAGAACCTATTAATCCATGTTTGGGTAAGTATGGGTCCATCTAGTTCATCTTATACACTACAAGTGAGTTTCCACAATGTGGAGTCACAGAGGTACATTTCGGACTCCTTACCTCTTCCGGTTCCCAAATTAGGTCCATTTGATGTTCCTCCCTTGGATTGAGACCGTTTCACTCATGTTTGTCCTCATAGTCATGTGTAGAACCTATTAATCCATGTTTGGGTAAGTATGGGTCCATCTAGTTCATCTTATACACTACAAGTGAGTTTCCACAATGTGGAGTCACAGAGGTACATTTCGGACTCCTTACCTCTTCCGGTTCCCAAATTAGGTCCATTTGATGTTCCTCCCTTGGATTGAGACCGTTTCACTCATGTTTGTCCTCATAGTCATGTGTAGAACCTATTAATCCATGTTTGGGTAAGTATGGGTCCATCTAGTTCATCTTATACACTACAAGTGAGTTTCCACAATGTGGAGTCACAGAGGTACATTTCGGACTCCTTACCTCTTCCGGTTCCCAAATTAGGTCCATTTGATGTTCCTCCCTTGGATTGAGACCGTTTCACTCATGTTTGTCCTCATAGTCATGTGTAGAACCTATTAATCCATGTTTGGGTAAGTATGGGTCCATCTAGTTCATCTTATACACTACAAGTGAGTTTCCACAATGTGGAGTCACAGAGGTACATTTCGGACTCCTTACCTCTTCCGGTTCCCAAATTAGGTCCATTTGATGTTCCTCCCTTGGATTGAGACCGTTTCACTCATGTTTGTCCTCATAGTCATGTGTAGAACCTATTAATCCATGTTTGGGTAAGTATGGGTCCATCTAGTTCATCTTATACACTACAAGTGAGTTTCCACAATGTGGAGTCACAGAGGTACATTTCGGACTCCTTACCTCTTCCGGTTCCCAAATTAGGTCCATTTGATGTTCCTCCCTTGGATTGAGACCGTTTCACTCATGTTTGTCCTCATAGTCATGTGTAGAACCTATTAATCCATGTTTGGGTAAGTATGGGTCCATCTAGTTCATCTTATACACTACAAGTGAGTTTCCACAATGTGGAGTCACAGAGGTACATTTCGGACTCCTTACCTCTTCCGGTTCCCAAATTAGGTCCATTTGATGTTCCTCCCTTGGATTGAGACCGTTTCACTCATGTTTGTCCTCATAGTCATGTGTAGAACCTATTAATCCATGTTTGGGTAAGTATGGGTCCATCTAGTTCATCTTATACACTACAA